>JBAMJV010005790.1:0-141323 GCA_037951105.1 Echinarachnius parma
CGTGGTATACAAAATGTACATGGTGGGTTGAAAATGCAACCAGAGTTCTTCCCAAAATTAACACCATAGCAATAAGATTTTTTTTGTTCCGGGAAGTATATATATTGTCAGTTGATAAAAAGAAGGATGCTAAGTCACTTTTTGTATTCCAGAGATAATCTTGTTTAACGTTTAAAAATCCATGTAGCTCTTTTTCATATTTGTGGAATGTTTAAAAAAATGAAACATAATTATTATCTGAAAATTTGGCATCATGTACAGGAGGCTCCGACCTAAAAGATGGTAAGAGTAACTCAATTTAGCCCAAAATTGACTTAGCGCTAAGTCACTTTTTTGTATTCCAGAGATAATCTTGTTTAACGTTTAAAAATCCTTGTACCAGCTCTTATTCATATTTGTGGAATGTTTAACAAAATGAGACATAATTATTATCTGAAAATTTGGCATCATGTACAGGAGGCTCCGACCTAACAGATGGTAAGAGTAACTCAATTTAGCCCAAAATTGACTTAGCACTAAGTCACTTTTTTGTATTCCAGAGATAATCTTGTTTAACGTTTACAAATCCATGTAGCTCTTTTTCATATTTGTGGAACGCTTGAAAAAAATGAGACATAATTATTATCTGAAAATTTGGCATCATGTACAGGAGGCTCCGACCTAAAAGGTGGTAAGAGTAACTCAATTTAGCCCAAATATGACTTAATGCCCTTCTCCCTCTCCCCCAACAATATTGTCTCATACCCCCTTGATGAAAATAAATTCCCGCACATTACGACCATGTGACCAAGCAGCCCAGTCCTGTTGTCTACCAGTGCCCTCAAAGTCAAGATGAGTTCATCAGCCTGCAGACATGGCACCTGATGTTTCATCAGGCATTGAGCATCAGGAAAGCAATCTGTTCCTGATACTCAATAGGTAACCTGTAGCTGACTTGCAGAGAAATATGTTCAGTAATTGATCAGACACGCTAGGTCCCAAGCAAGACCAGGTATATGTCACTGCCTCCTGAGCCTGCAGACATGGCACCTGTTGTTTCATCAGGCTTTGGGCAATCAATTCCCGATGCTCAATAAGTACCTTTAGCTGACTTACAGATTAATATGTTCAGTAATTGATCAGACAAGCTGGGTCTAGACAAGACCAGGTCTATGTCACTGCCTCCTGAGCCTGCTGTTGAGGGACCTGGCATTAATCAAAAGACCCCATTGGTGGATGTTGACTTGATGTCCAATAAGTTCTTGCGTGACCTTCCAGCTTATATGTACAGGCTAGAATTAATTGCAGATAGGACCAGGTCTAAGTCATTGCATCCCCAGCCTGCTGTTGAGGGACCTGCTGTCTCATCAGGCTATGGTCACTGGTCTGGTGCAGCATCAGTCCAAGGACCCCTGCTCTGTTGGTCATCGCTGTTCGGATGTTCCTCTCCTGCTCCAGCAGGTCGTCCAGCTTCAACCACTGCAAAGAGATTATCAGAGAACAGCGTTTAGAAAAAGTTTCAGTGTTTATTGCGTTTGGATTTTGGGAGTATTGTTTACCCATCGGTTTACTTATCAGTCTTTTTTACCAAGGCATCAAGAAATAATAAAGCCAGGGTCTTACCCATCACACTATCTCCAGATATATTTTAGCTTGCAGCAACTTCTCCTAGTTTATGAGGATTTGGCGACTATCGTTTACACATCAAACTTGTCTCATCAATTCAAGTTTTCAGGTTACCAAGGCATTATGGAAAATTAAGAAGCAGTGTCTTATCCAGCTGACTCTCTCTCAAAATCTATTTCAGCTCGAAGTACCTTCTCCCAGTGATTGCCTTTATTGCATTTGTGGAGTATTGTTTACGCATCAAACTTGTCATATCAGTCTTTGGGTTACCAAGGCATTAAGAAATTATGTACAAGTGTCTCACCCATCTCGACTCCCTCGAGATCTATTTCAGCTCACATCAGACCTTCCAGTTCATGTGGATTTGGCGAGTATCGTTTACACATCAAACTGATCTTATCAAGACTTATCAAGTCTTCAGGGCCCCTATTCATGAAACCAAACAAGCTCAGTTCCATTATAAGTATGTAAATAATGTGCTTAGTAAGCAACACTAAGCTTTAACATAGCAGTGTCTGGACCATCCGACTCCCTCTAGATCTATTTTAGCTTGTTGCAGCTTCTCCCGTTGCTGGTGCTTATTGCCTTTCGCATTTTGAGAGCATTGTTAGATCAATCTAACTTTTTACCTCATCCTATGTCTTGTGATCAAAATATTGCCTTACCCATCTAACTCTCTCGAGATCTATTTCAGCTCGCCTCAGCTTCTCCCAGTTGTGGTGCTTGGTGCACTTGCGCTTGGGGAGAGAGCAGTACTTGCCGGTGTCCTTGAAGACATCCCCCACCAGCGGACATCCACATACTTCTTTCTCTCCAACCTGTCAAATGAAGATTTAATTATTAAAATTCCATTCAAATTGTTGTCAACACTCCTATTAAAAAAAAACTTTTAAACATACACAATAACACAACACACCCACATACTACTCTCACTTTAACCTGTCAAATGAAGATTGAATTCAATTCCATTCAAATTGTTGTCAACACTTTTCATAAAGAACATTCAAAACATAAGAATACAGAATTAAATAACATATGAACAATATAGAGATACAAATTACAATGTACCAAACTTTCACTTATTCACAGTTATTGTTTTCACTTATTTACAAGTCCTTCCTGTAATAATAATGCACATTGTACATCACATTTCTGTTTTGAAGCTCTATGATTCATACCTAAAGGATAAATAGATGCAGGTAAGATTCATATTTTCAACTTCTGAGTGATCTTGTGTATGTCAATCCTGTGTATTGAACCTTTCAGCAACAAGGCTAATTCTCTACAAATAAACCATGTACTATTATACAGTTAATACACGTTCTAGAGTGCATTGTGTTAATGCATCGCACTCGAGGTTTTGTTAGATTGCGCAATGCACGAAGCGTAAGCCGAGTGCGCATGCGCACGATCTGACAAAACCGAGAAAGGGTTGCATTTACACTGACGCACGATAATTAGAACGTGTATTATCTGTTTTATAAAACGAGCTCAACCACGGAATTGTTTATTTTGCTGGATTATTTGAAACAGACTTGCCACAATTAGTAACCCAGTCTATCTACTCTCTAGTCTAGAGTGTGAATTTATTAGGAATTTACATAATTCATCATCACAACTGCACTCACTGACTGATTTCACTCTGCAGCAAAATGCAGAGTCAAATTCAGTTCGATGTGAAATCGCCGAAAAATTGTCCGTAAAAGTGAGAATTATAAAAGGACTGTATACATTTCCATTCTCAAACTTAGTAATATCAAACCACATACCATATAATTTAAGTAACTGCCAACATGTATTTACTACGGAACAGATAATTTACAAGACAAAGCATTTTCCATCTTTTTCACGATCACTTTTGCGAGTTTTTTCTTCGATAGAACTATGTAAACAAGCATTGTGACGTCACAGCCGTTCCGAAGTTGTGCAACGAAAAGTGACATTGCACGGCTGTTGCACCCTTTTCTGCACGGTCGTGCATGTTTGTTGAAATTAATAAATAGTCATGTGACAGGATTTAACCAATCACGTTACTGAATTTACCGGAGCCGTTTTATAATACTGGTACATGTATATAAACTACTACAGTTAATCATAAATTAAGAATTCAAACTCAGAGCATGCAGTCTAAATAAATGACCTTCCTGGCATTAGCCTACCTTTGGTTCTTTAGTGTGTTCTGGGCAAAGAACTTTCAGCCTCTTGCAGTAAGTGTTCTGCTGAGCGTTGAAGTAATCACAGAACATGGACTCCCTGTATATCATGAATATGATCAAAAAGAAAGAAAAAAAGACACACTATTGTGATATAAACAATTTTTATGCCTCTGCAACGAAGTAGCCGGAGGCATTATGTTTTCGGGTTGTCCGTCCGTCCGTACGTACGTCCCGTTCTCGTGATCGCGTTATCTCAAGAACCGATTAACGGATTTTCACCAAACTTGGGTCATGTATGTATCTTGGGGGGCCAATGATCTGATTAGATTTTGGGGTCATGAGGTCAAAGGTCAAAGGTCACAGAGCTCATTATATATGCAAAAATAGCTTGTGATCGCGTTATCTCAAGAAGGGATTGACAGATTCTGACCAAACTTGGTACATGTATGTTTCTTGGAGAGCCAATGAACTGATTAGATTTTGGGGGTCATGAGGTCAAAGGTCACAGGGCTCATTATATGTAAAAGTAGCTTGAGATTGGAAATCTCAAGAACTGAATATCAGATTTCAATCCAACTTGATACCTGAATGTATAATAGGGAACAATTGTAGTCTTTAGATTTTGGGGTCATGAGGGCAAAGGTCAAGGTCACTTATAGCTCGTAATTGTGATACGTCAAGATCTAAAAGACAGAGTACCATCAAAATTGAGTTGACAGAATTAATTTCGTAATGGCGGAGGCATCATTTTCGACTGCGCGCAGTCGAAGATCCATCTAGTTTATTTTAACACAATGTTTACATTAATTTAACTTCATCTAAAAAAAAATCTCTTTATTGACATTTTTAGTAAATGCCAGTCTTCTCTCAGTTTTAATTGTTTTTTTTATGAGAGGTATGTAGCAACATCTGTGGACAATTGCATCAGGACAAAATATTTGCTCAAATTATATTTATAATTGTATAATTTCAATTTATTTAATTTAATCATATAATTTAATGGACAAATAACTCATCACAAAATATTTCTCCAGTTATATAATGACTATATCATAAACTGCAAACAAATGCAAAATATAAAAAGACCAATCACACTTACCCAACAATTCTCGTCTTGTATGCAGATCCGTATGATGTCTGGCTCTCATACTACATTGATTCACAACAAACAGAAGAAGAAAAAAATGTGATTGATTACTTCAGCTTTTCAGATTGTCTAGCATGAAGCTATACATGATTGTTGGTGGTTACAAATATATGATAATCATGTCTGGCTCTCATACAAAATTGATTCATAACAAATAGAAAAGAAATGTAATCAATTGTCAAACACATCTTTTCAGGCTATCTAGCATGAAAGTATGCATGCTTTTTGGTAGTTACAAATAAGGCATGTTAATGAGTCAACACATAATGGAAATAATTGATGGTAATTTCATCCTTTTATTCAACTGATATGTAACTAGTCAGCTTTACTTTTGTTCATACAAAAAACAAAAAAAAACCCAGGTCAATGATACAGCTAAATAGAGGTCCAGGAAATGAAATCGTCCTATACATCAAAGCCTCCACACTAATGTTGTTCTACCTGCCCATTGGGGCAAGTCAAATCATACATTTTCCAATTTCCGTGCGCCAAACAGAAAGCTTACTTGTCCCCAAAAATCACTGTGAAACAAATGGAAGTAGGGAACAGCTAAACAACCTTCCTAAAGACAAACAAGCAAAGTCCTCACCTTTCTGAAGCACTTGTTCATGTGCATGAGAGCCTTGGTTGGGTTGATGGAGTGGCCACACGTGACGCAGTTCACACTGGCCTCTGCCTCTTCCTCATTATCTGTGCTCTGAAGAAATAAATAAAATAAAGATAGGCATAGGTTCTTAATTCAATAAAGATAGTGGTCTTGTGTCAGAGGGTGTTCATCATTTGCCGAGTTGCACAAACACATCAGGCCTTGGCGAATGTTACGCAGTTCACACTGGCCTCTGCCTAACCCTAACCCTAACACTGGCCTCAGCCTCAGCCTCTTCCGCATTATCTATGCTCTGAAGAAAACAAACATAAAAGAAGGATAGGCATATGATTAAAATCCATAAATGCAAAGATAGTGTGTCAGAGATACAAGTCCAAAATCTCATCAGGCCTTGGTCATGAGTGCCTTTAGTTTAAATGATGTTTAAATTAAAATGTGGCCACATGTGACACCGTTCACACTGGCTTCTGCCTCTTCCTCATTATCTGTGCTCTGAAGGACACAATAAAAGAGAGATATGCACATAATGCGTCCAGCATGATACATATTTGACTCTCCCTCCCTCCCTCCCTCTTCTTTGGTACATGATATATTCAATCCTCCATCCCACCTATTAAGTACATTAAATAGTCAAACCTCTCCACAAAATCAATCCAAATCATCTCACATCTTGCTCCATCTTAATGGGCACACTCTTTGCCCTGGCCATGATGTTCTGCAACTTGACAATCTTGGCGTCCAGCACAGTGAACATCTTAACCACCCCCCCTCCATCCGCCCCTCCTCCCTCCATCCGTTTCTTTTGCCCCAGATACTTAAAGGGTACCACCACCCAAAAATAATATTCCTATAAATGAAAGGTAACATCTTTAGTAGTCCATTCCATCAACAAGTTCACAAAAATATGTTTTCAGAAAGAAACAAATATATCATTGGAAAACGCATCCCCATTCTAAAGCATGCGTTCATGGGTCTGCATGTACAAAGACTACTTTGTCCAGAGCAAACGAATCATCCGGGATTCTATTGTCTCCAAACGTATGCGTGAATAGCATTGGCGCACTCGCAAATGTTTGGCCCGTATGGAACCAGGAAATAATAGTGGTAAGCACAGTGAACATCTTAACCACCCCCCCTCCATCCGCCCTCCCTCCCTTCATCCGTTTATTTTGCCCAGGAAACGTTTTATTAATCCAAATCATCTCACATCTTGCTCCATCTTAATGGGTACAATCTTTGCCCTGGCCATGATGCTCTGCAACTTGACAATCTTGGCGTCCAGCTCGGCGATCTTGTGCTTGACCTTCTCCATCTCGCTCCTCATTCGCTCCAGATTCTTCTTGTTGTTCTCCTCCGCGATGCAGGGGCTCTGCTGCCACTGCTGGATGCGCTGCGGAAGCAGCTCAAATAGGCGGCTGGAGAGAGAGAGAGGAAATGTAACAATGTAACAACATCCATTCCAAATCTGGATGTAATGTAGAAGCAGCTAAAAAGGACAAACAAATACAAAATGTGAGTCAAGACATGATAACGTCCGCTCCAGATTCTTCTTGTTGTTCTCCTCCACGATGCAGGGGCTCTGCTGCCACTGTTAGATGCGCTATGGTAGGAGCTCAAATAGACGGCTGGATGAAGAGAAACAAAGTCAAAATGTGAGTTACCCCCTTGTCTGCGTAAATGGGTTAAGACAGGGTGACAACATCCATTCCACATTCTTCTTGTTGTTCTCCTCCGCAATGCAGGGGTTCTGCTGCCACTGTTGGATGCGCTATGGTAGGAGCTCAAATAGGCGGCTGGAGAGAGAGAGAGGAAATTAAAACAAGGTAACAACATCCATTCCAAATCTGGATGTGCTGTTGAAGCAGCTAAAAAGGGCAAACAAATACAAAATGTGAGTCAAGACAAGATGACGTCCGCTCCAGACTCTTCTTGTTGTTTTTTCCGTGATGCAGGGGCTCTGCTGCCACTGCTGGATGCGCTGGGGTACGAGCTCAAAGAGATGGCTGGATGAAAAGAAATAAATAAAAAAATAAGAGCTAAGACAGGGTGACAATGTCTGTTCAAGGCTCTTCTTGTTGTCTCCTCCGTGATGCAGGGGCTCTGCTGCCACTGCTGGATGCGCTGGGTTAGGAGCTCAAAGAAACGGCTGGAGAGAAAAACAAAGAATTAATGTGAGCAAATCTAGAAAAAATAGACATGGGGGAAGTGCCAGTTATGAAGGAAAAAGCAGATGATGGGTGAAGACTGATATTTTGCACAGGTGAAGAAGCTCAAACAGGCAGCTCGAGGATAAACAATAATTAGCAATGAAAAGAAATCTATACTTGGTGTCATATATTAACATGATCGAAGATAGAGAAATAAGTCAAATAAGTTGCTCTAAAATAAGAGTAAGATCATTTCAAATTCAAATTTCAAATTTTCGCATCTACAAACAATAAGATGCAAGAATGAAGTGATTATGAAAGCTCATTGCTCTTCATGCTAGAAGAGTTTTGGCCAAACTTACTTAGTAGCCAGCTTCAAGCCGCACTCTTCACTGCAGTACTTGCTGAATGACCTGGCTGGCTGAGTGCATCCGGGACCATAGCACTGCTTCAGGCTCTTCAGGTCTTTAGTCTCTGCACCAGGCCGCTTCACCGAGCCGTCCGCTGTCCGCTTGCGCAGCTCACGCTCTACCTTCTTCACTTTGACCTGTATGGATGTCAAACCAGTGTGAGATTGCTGCATTTAGAAATACAGTCAAAGCAAAGTAAAGTAAAGTAAAATAATGCTATGGGACGTTTCTATAGCCAGTTTCATTGGCCAGTTTTCTTGTTTCTCTTAGATTGGCAGTAATTGTTGGAGATGAGATGAGATTTTGGCAACACTCTTTATTATTTATAATATTCTTGTTATTTATAAGTATTGATTTCCATGGTGATGCACATACCCAGTATGTTTGTAGTAGCACCATTGAGAATGGAGTTTCTTCTTCCTCTTTCCCTCCTTCTTCACCCTCTTCTGCGCAAGTCTCTCCTGCTTTCCCCTTCTTCCCCTCTTCTTCCTTCTGCTGCTGTTCAATTGTCTGTGACTTTGTTTTAACTATAAATCCCCACCTCAATCCTATCCCTAACCAATAAATTACCGTACCTTCTTTTTCAGCTTCTTCTTCTTCTCCTCCTGTTTCTGCTTCTTCTTTCTCTCCTTCTCCTTCTTAATCTGTTTCTTCTTCGCCTTCTTCTCTGCGATCCTTGCCTTCTTCTCCGCCAGTCTCTCCTTCTCTGCCTGTCTCTCCTTCTTTTCTCTCCTCCTATTCTTCTCTTCGTCGTCCTCCTGCTGCCGTTTGATGGCCGCTGGGTCCAGCTCCGGGCGCATGGCGTAGTCATGGTAACCATACACATGAGCAAATGGGGCAGCAGGTCCCTGTTGGCTCTGAATTGAGCAAACAGTAAAAACAAAATGCGTTATGGTCTAATTTACGATCTCATTTTTCATTCACTAATTTATCAAAATATCAAATAAAGATACAAGAATGATTAAATTCAGCATAGAGTCAGATAGCAAAAAAATTAAATGATTTGATTGCATGTTTCTTCAAAATCTAGTAGTCAAGAAATTTGTCTACAGAGCAAGCATAAATTCAATTACATTCTAAAAATCACTTCATGATAAAACACACAAACAATGTACTCATATAAATGAAAAGATAATTTAAGATAGTCTCCACTTAATTGGGTAGGTAGGCTTCTGAACGGTATATTTTATATCTTTAACATGAGCATCCAATCAAGTGGTGAAAAATTCCTTAAGAATCACAAGTAAAGTTTGGTAATCATGTCAAGATGACTGTACTACATACTGCATCAGTGTCTGTATCCAGGCTGGTAGCAGAGTCATGCCGCCTATGCTCCCCAGTTCTTATCCGTCTACTATTCGGCTTCAGGAAACTTCTCTACAAAATCAAAGAAAAAAAAAGAAAGAAAACTGTAAACCACTTGTTGTTTATGTCTTTTAAAGTCTAGCAATGAATATTTGTGAATGAACATTCTACTTTGATATCCAAATATTTCACACTTCACACCAAGGGTATTGTACATGTACAACTAAAGTTAAATTAAGTGAATTATAGTTAGTTAAGACTTTAAATGAACTAAAATGCAAGGCATTTACAATAACTACATCATATTGAGAAAACAAATCTGTACTTCACATTATGCTCTACAAAATTATTAGTTGTCCAATTTTTCTTCTGACACTCTGCAACTTATAACAAGCATGGTGGCTTAGCAGTTAGAGTGTCCGCCTCATGCACAGGAGGTCCCGGGTTCGAACCCTGACCAGGTCATACCAAAGACTTTAAAAATGGTACCTTCTGCCTTCTAGACAGGCGCTCAGCATTTATTATAGAATGGAGAAGGGAAAATTAAACACATGAGGTGGTATTCTATTAAATATATCAACTTAGGCTGGAGTTCATAACCTTAGACTAACTAATCCACACTTTAGTCCACACCTCAGATTAGTTTAACCTGCAAACTTATCACTTTAGGCTGGCTTAAAGTCATAAACAGGCCTACCAGAATACACAATTTTAGTCCGGACGAAAGTTATCAACTTAGTCGACACTAAGTTAGCACTTTAGGCCGGACTAATTTATTAGAATACCGGCCATGGAGTTACCAGAGGACTAGCCCCCTTCTGTAACTTTATCTTTTTAACTTTAACTCTGCAACTTACACTTGCCCGGAGAATACACTGCTTGAGACGACACTTCTGTCTGATCTTATTTGGCCCACCAAACTTCTTCATATCCTGGAAAACAAAAAAACAGATACGAAAATATGTATTTCCAATTTCCAAAAGCACTGTTTAAAAATAGAAGAGGTGCAATATCAATCGCATTATATATTAGGAAAATTTGCAGCACAATGATGTCAGAGGAGCAGACTAAAAAATTACTTGAATTAAGTGACAAGAAAGTTTGCGGCACAATTGTTTCTATCATACTCAAAAGGTTGTAGCACAGCAAAATAAAGGCGTTCAAAAGAAAAGTGATTTTCAAATGGCTAGAGTTACTAATCATCTAGAAACCTGTATGAATTTTAAGTACACAACTCAGTAAGAATCATACAAGAATTAAATCAGTTAATTCACCAAGCACTTTAAGATAGCGTCCTTCTTTTGCATGCACATTCCATCAACTACAAGGATACTATGTACATCCATCTGGTAAAATTTTACACTTAACAGTGATACAGAATTCAAATGATGCAAAAAATACAAATTGCTTTGTAGTCTCACTCTCAGGCTCAACTTTTTTATATTCTGAATATATTCATCATGTATTATTTTGTTATCCTTTTACCAACTTTAAAAAAAATCAACCTTAAAAAATCTGTTTGAATCACTTACTGTTCTTTAATAACTAAAATGAATTTAATATTTGGCCTTTGAACATCAAGTACAAGCACGAAATACAATAAAGGGTCTGCAGATGCTAGAATAATTAAACGCTCGTATCAACTGTTTATTCTAAATATTGATATTATTCCACTATAAGATGTCTTCAAGTCCTTATCTTCTCAGACTAGCTTATAAATGGATTTTTTCATCAAGGACAATAATCACTCAACTTTTTAATTTTGGCTTGCAAAAGGGGGACAGTATCTTAATGAAAATTTAAAAGAAGTTGATGTTTTAATAGTTACTACAAGACATCATTGTAATCAATATGAATCACTAAAGCACTGATCTTAAAAACTGAAAGAACACAGCACTAGAAATATTGAAGAAAAAAAGACTCAAATAAGAAAATCTAAATTGATTTCTTACAAAACAGAAGTCACATTTGCCGCAGTCTTCAGTTCTCTTGCAAGCCTCGCATTCACCACATCTCCTGTTGGCACGCTGGAGAGAAAATCATTGACACAGAATAAATTAGTATAATGATAATAAATTATGTATTTACTAAAATCATCTCTTCAATGACCATCTCTGTTATCCAAAAGGATGGCAGTAGCAGGTATTGTAATTCTACTATTTACCTAGGGTCAGAATTTGATTTTAATTAAACAATTTATCTTCATTGACAATAAAACAAGATATCTGCACATTCTGCACATGTGTAGGGTTTGACTTTTACAAAAAGGACCACCATTTAATCATAATAATATTTACTTAGCTGTTGTGCTTTCTTGAGTTTCTGCTGAGGAGTTGCTGGGGAGTAATCTCACAAAGCATCAGCCTCTAAAGCCCACATGCTTTCCTTTCTAGACCCTATTTTAACTCCTTTTTCACCCTATTCCTTATGAGATTTGTTTTTAGCTTTTTTCACATGTGTAGGGTTTGGATTTTACACACACGATCTCCGTTGAATAATAATAATAATATAATAATAATAAGTAAAAACAAGATTTGTTAACTTCTAGTTGCCCGAAACCTAAATCTGGTTGCCCCCAAACAAAGAAAAACATAACAAATTTTTAAACATTTGCTTGCCATTTAATAGCAATAATATTCTCACCTGTTGAGCTTTCTTTAGCTTCTGCTGAGGAGTCGCTGGGGAATAATCTCCAGACGCATCGGCCTCCGAAGCCCCCGTCCTCTCCTCTCCCGACCCCGCCTTCTTCTTCTTCAGCAGCTTCAGTTTCTTGCGACGTTTCTCCCGCTCCTTCTCCTTCTTCTTCATCTTCATTTTCATCTTCATCTTCTTCTCCTTCAACATCTGCTTCTTCTTCTTAGACTTCATCTTCTTCTCCGGCTTCTCCGATTTGATCGGCTTCTCCTTCTCCTCTTTCTTCTTCTTGTAGACGATGGACAGTGTTGGATCTTGCACTGTATTAAATAAGACCATGTATGAAATTCTATAAAGAAATCTCAATAAGAACTTACTACTAGTATTTTAAACTTTTGATCACAATACAAATATTTACCTCCAAAATTTTCGGCTGTCATCTACAGCCTGTAGATGAGAGCCGAAATTTTTGGAGGTAAATATTTGTATTGTGATCAAAAGTTTAAAATCAATATCTTAAAAATTACTACATTATTTCTATTGCAAAAACATAAATAGACTAACTATAATCATTGTTCAAAGTTACTTCTCAACTGTCTACAGATTGTCCTCATTACCAACTCTTTTTGCATACAACCTTATATGTAACTAGTATACTACTAGATTTGTTTAATTCCCTTAGAGTTAATAAATGGTCCACTAGGTTCCTAAAAGCAATAGGATAGTTGATTAGGCAGTAGTGACAATGTCTCAAACTTTCAGAAATCCTAGGACCACTACAATCTGCACAGTTCCGCCATAGGAAAGACATTTAGAGAGCACTCCCATGGGC
This sequence comes from Echinarachnius parma, assembly GCA_037951105.1. Taxonomy (NCBI): domain Eukaryota; kingdom Metazoa; phylum Echinodermata; class Echinoidea; order Clypeasteroida; family Echinarachniidae; genus Echinarachnius; species Echinarachnius parma. The sequence goes on from JBAMJV010005790.1 coordinate 12,844, forward strand.
AAATATTACCAGGACAGATACCTTGGGTCATCTATCCATTAAGTATAATATAAACCACCCTTTTATGTCACTATCATTGAACCAATTAAGATCGTGAGGCAATTTCCCTGACAGTATTCCATACATGTAGGACAACTGGACAGATACCTAAATCAACTAACACCAAGGACAACTAACCTCCATAACAACTATCACCTGGAAAGCTACCAACTGGAACATCTACTATTTGCATAACTGCAAACAATCAACCAGCTGCAATGTATACAAGTGGTAATACATTTCCAACACTACAAAAGGGAGTACATTAAAGTTGCTTTTTTTTCCTTTAAAGATGGGACATATCCTAGAAGATAGTTTAGGCGAGTCAGCATTCATACCTCTGCAGGTCGGGCATGCATACTTCAGGATGTACTTTGCGGCTGCCTCCTCCACATTGACACATCTGCCATGGTACCATTCCTCGCAGTGATCACACGCTCTTTGAAAAAAAAAAAAATTTGTCATTAAATGGAACAATTATGGAATTTTTACTGTGTGACCATGATGAGTGTTACCTATACATATGCTTTACTGTCATTATTATAATAATTAAATAATTAATATATGAATATCTACTATCTGTTCATATTATAGATATCTTTTGGTTATACATTACAGATAGGAAAGCTGGAAGTTGTTAATATCTTATCTTATCTATATGCTTTATTATCATTATTATAATAATTAAATAATTAATATCTAAATATCTACTATCTATTCATACTATAGATATCGTATGGTTATACATTACAGATCTAAGCTGGAAGTTGTCAATATAATCCATGGGATAATAAAGGATAATAAAGTTAATCATGACAACATGAACAACATGACAACATGTACTTACATCATGAACTTGGTACAGTCAGAGGTCCGGCACAGACAGTAAACGGAAGGGTTCTCATCGTTACTGGCAGCTCTAGCTGGGCCCCGAGCCCTTCCATCATGTGACCTCCGCTTCTCTATCTTCTCCTTCACTTTCTCCTTCTCTTTGTCCTTCTCCGTCTTCTCTATCAAGCTGACTAGGGAGGCCACCTTCCATTCAATGCCATGCAATTGGAGATAAATGTATCATCATATATCTAGCAGTAAATAGGGATGACATTGGGGGGGGGGGGGGGGGGGGGGAGAGGGAGGTGGTGGTTGGAGGCCACCTTCGATTCAATGCCATGCAATTTGAGATAAATGTATCATATATCTAGCAGTAAATAGGGATGACATGGGGGGGGGGGGTGGAGGGAGGTGGTGGTTGGAAGCTACCTTTGATTCAATGAAATGCAAGTGAAGATAGATTTATCATCATGTCTCATTGGTTGATAAAGAGAAGGGTGCTTAGTCACTGTTTGTACTTCAAAGATCATTGTTTAAGTTTGGGAGCCCTAGCTTGAACTCTTTTTGATCTTTGATGAATATAAACAAAATTGGAATCTATTATTATTACCTGAAAATTAAGCATCACATAGAGGAAGCTTTGATCTAGTTTACAAGATGGTATGCGTAACTCAATTTAGCCAAATACTGACTTAACACCTTTCACTTTCACGGTCATCCCACAATGTAGCAGTAAATAGATAGGAAATGGGGAAGGTTGGTGTAACAGAGGAGGATGTACTGGTAAGGCGAACATGACAAAGTTGAGTTCAATCTGCGGTGGCTGCTCCTTACAAGGGATATATGCTAAGATGGAAAGAAGTATACCAGTTTATAAAGATCAAACAAGTCTATCAACTTTTCATAAAAATTAAAAAAAGAAAGTCAGACCTTTATGCATCAATACATTTTTTGCCATATAATTACCAACATGAATTTTTAAAATGTATATGTATACATCACAAAATAGGAATAATTGTTTCATTAACAAAACTCACTTTACACATATTTGACACAATTTACGAATGATCATATTTTTCAACATACATTTGTAGTGGAGATGAAAAGATTTGTAGATTTGTAAAGATGAAATGAATGAATGAAGTTAATCATTTACCAAACATATCAAAATATAACATAAATACATATTAAACAGGTAATGAATACAATTTGTAAACAATTGGAATATGACAAGGGGAAAATGTTACCTTTGCCTTCCTCTCTGGCAGGACAGCGAATCCAATGGAGGAGGAGGATAGCTGCAGGGAGGAGTCCTCATCCTGAGATACATCCTGCGAAATGTCCTGGAAGTATTAAAGGGGGATAAGGTTATCTGATAATCAATGTGTCATATGCAATGCTCAGACCATTTCCAGTGCAGATCTATATTATTTATTGTTTTACTTTGGCACAAAATAGTCCTTACATAATTTATGTAAAATCCTCTTAGATAATTGTTAAATTGAATTTCTAGAATTGAAGATTAAACACAAACGACCCCCCATTTTTATTTTTCCAGTAAAAATAGAAAAATAATGCTTAAAAAATACATGTAGATATGTCACCTGGCTTTGTACATTGCCTTTGAAATGCAAATCAGAAAGGTGATGATTTTGCGGCATACTCAAACTTCAAAGCGTGCCTACGACTTGGCATGCATTTACTAAAACTAAAGCTTTTAAAAGAACCGATGCTCTATGCAATTTGTATAGAGCATCAGTTCTTTTGGTCAAGCATGCCAAGTCGTGGGCAAGCTTTTGTAGAGAATGCTGTGTTGCAGACCCGATCCCTTTTGACAATAATGACTGTTGTTAACTGAAATATGAATATGGCATTTATGCTAATAAATATTCTCAATTCTGTTCCTGAATTGTAAATATGGTGTATGTAAATTGTAATCATGCTCAAATGTTTACACTAGTAATCCTGAATATAACAAGCTTTTACTCAATTTCTTTCACGAGTCAGCTCAATTCAGATTCAAAACCACTCAACAGCAACATTACATTTATATTTACTTTATTTATTATACCTTACATGAAGTTGCAACTTATTACAGTCCCATATGCTAAGTTTTGTGTTTGTTGTTTTCTACATCCAAAACGCAAAATTTGGAAAACGCTAACGATCGTATGAACAAAAACAAAGACCATTAAATACACTCTCTAAATATTGACTTACACTTGATTCTTCAACTGTTAACGAATCTGTCATCCTCGGTCTACTTTTTAAAGAAGAAATTCTGCAATTTATCGACGTTACTTCACTCGTAGTCGTATGTTGTTCAGGATAGGATCGAATTTTGGCTGGTGAGAAATTTTCACCCTTTTTTGTCATAGTCAATTTGAAGAGAGTGCCAATAGCTTGTGAATGCAACCAGATGAAATGTCACAAATAACCCCCAATCATTTTTAAAATAATAGATTTAGATATTAATTAGTATATCTAATTTATAATAGCCATAATTATTGTTTATTAACAAGCAATAACATTTTTTATTCATGCTTATTTAGATTGGCAATGCATAATGATACGCGATTGATCTCAATTAATGAAAGCTAACTTCATCAAACCGAGTGCGTGCAGGCAGTGATTGCAGTATCACTATCGTATCGGCAAAGTTGGTAAGAAATTGAATTAACCCCCTATTTTGCATGCTTACTCAACACCTTCTAATCAGTTGTATTAACCATCTATGCATATTTGTTTGTAGCAGGTAGTTTGTAATTTCATCCATAATGCAACCTGTATTACCAAGTATAAGTAAGTATATGGTCTCATCAAAAAGATGTGTGAGAAATCTGACACGTCTCGGAATTCGAATACGTGTCCGAATTCGTACGTATTTGAATGGTGAATGAACAGTAACATGCTTTACTGCCTCGACCTCGCCACACATCACCGGCTGTACTCACCAATACTGTTCGTTCATATTATATCTACGTACAGAACGCATTATTTTTTCATGCGTCGGCCGTCGCGGCTACCTGCACGCATGCAGTGTGTCATTGTCATTGATTGGGCGCTAATGAACGTCGTAATGTTTATTGTTGTTTTGTGTTGTGTTGTTTTGTATTGTTTTTTCGTTCCTCGGCATTATATCCGGACTTTTGGATCCTGCTGAGTAGAAGTAGAAGTAATGGTAATGATCATCAGCTATCCTCGGCCTCGCCTATACTCTGTTCGTGCATATATCTACGTACAGTGATAGTACAGAATCGCATTGTGCGAGTGCATATTTTTTTCGCTCAGCGTGACATGCAGTGTACATTGATTGCACGAAGGGTGTTCGCGAATTAACTTTGACGGCACTTTGACCCAGTTGTTAATGGTTACGACCGACGCTACCGGTATTAAATAGAACAATAGTACCACGTAAAATGTAGTTTTTCATGTGTAACATACTTGATACAGAGTATTTTACACATGACAGAACAGGTATGGCGCTAATGCAATTTCGTACCCCCTTTTTTTTTTTTCATTTGCATCACTTCAAACTCAACTAAATTGGTTTGTATTACTCACTGCACTCTTTCCTTATCCCTTGATGGTCTGTTGTAATATTTTGGTCAAAATTTAAGTAATTTTTTACTACTTTAATCAATGGTTTTGTTTGCGTCGCGGTAAATATTCGCACTTCGCGGTCGCTAAAATCAAAGTTAGTGGAGTGGAGAGAGTGCCGTACTCCTGCAGTGAAATGCTTCAATTCAGAGAGACAAAACAGTTTAGGCATGGCAACGCCAGTCGGGCAAGTAATAAATAAGATTTTTCTAATTCTAGTGGCCCGAAACCTGAATCTGGTTGCCCTAAACATTGACAATTTTTTTAAAAATCTTAAAAAAGAACAACCCAGTAGTAGACATTTAGAGATAATCTTTCTTTCTTTGTTTCACAGAAATGAGATAACTGTGAATGCATGGCGAGTGGAGATGGTAAAGTAGATCTCAAAGTAGGAGAGGAAGATTAAAAAGTAATGTCTAAACCAGCGCAGGAAGAATGACCCAGTAGACATTTAGAGATCTTTTTTTTTTTCTTCACAGAAATGAGAGAACTGTGAATGCATGACGGGTGGAGATGGTAAAGTAGATGTCAAACTCAAAGTAGATGAAGAAGATTTGGAAGTGATGTCTGTACCAGAGCAGGAAGAACAGCCCAGTAGAAATTTAGAGATAATCTTTCTTTCTTTGTTTGTTTCACAGAAATGAGATAACTGTGAATGCATGGCGGGTGGAGATGGTAAAGTAGATGTCAAAGTAGATGAAGAAGATTGGGAAGTGATGTCTGAACCAGAGCTGGAAGAACAGCCCAGTAGACATTTAGAGATAATCTTTCTTTCTTTGTTTGTTTCACAGAAATGAGATAACTGTGAATGCATGGCGGGTGGAGATGGTAAAGTAGATGTCAAAGTAGAAGAAGAAGATTTGGAAGTGATGTCTGAACCAGAGCAGGAAAAACAGCCCAGTAGACATTTAGAGATAATCTTTCTTTTTTTCTTTGTTTCACAGAAATGAGATAACTGTGAATGCATGGCGGGTGGAGATGGTATAGTAGATGTCAAAGTGGAAGAGGAAGATTGGGAAGTGATGTCTGAACCAGAGGTGGAAGAACAGCCCAGCAGGTCAGCCCAGCCGGAGTTGAGGGCCAGGGCAGAAGCCTGGAAGAGGAAGAAGATGAACCTGGAGAGTGGACGTGAGTGATGAGGCCATCGGTGGTCAGTTAGGTGACAGTTAGGCCTCAACACATTTCTGTCTTCTGATGCACTCATACAGACATTGCCATACTGTTGTGTGTCATAGGCATTGAATAGACAATTTGCACAATTGCTATAGCATGCAACTGTTGAATTGCTAACACATGCATTGTCTTAGTATTCTATATGACCAGTAAACTGTGTATATGTCATGTATGGTCATACTGCCTAGTATGACAATTTACATTGTAGATGTGCTTCAGTGGTCAGTTAGGTGTTGCCTTTCCAATTTTGTCTTCTGTAATAGGAAGTTTTTAAAAATTAGGTTTATATAAAAAATAGATAAATAAATAAAGATTTATCAAATTTGAGTGGCTCGAAACATGAATCTGATCTGGTGGCCCCCACCAAAACAATACATTACCAATTCTGAATTATGCTTGCCCATTGGGGCAATTAGGATGTGACAATTACAATTTTGTGACCCTATTTGTAACCTAGACATAAGTAAAGTGTTAACAGATTTTCTCTGTTCAATTTTGCAGAAAGACACACGCTTGACATCAATCTCATTGAGGAAGTGAAAAAGTATCCAGTCATATATGATCCCATGCATCCACAAAACAGGGACCCGTTTCTGAAGGAGAAGATCTGGAGGCAGATCGGACAGACCATTTGTGTCAGCCGTGAGTAGAACTTGAAACCTCTCTTTTGTTAGTAGGCCACACGAATGATAATAGGCCACTGTTATATAGCCCTTTATCACCAAAGGATCAAAGCGCTACTTTATTGGCTTTAGCCGAGTTGCCATGGTGTGGTGCTCAAGCATTTCAAGGAATAAATTTACTACACCTGGGTACAATACCCAAAGACGATGGTTTATGTCCACTTGGTCTACACCCAGTTGGTCTATATTTGGTCTACTACATGATTCCTAAAACTTCCATGTGCCCATTTCAAACTTGACCCTAACCCTGAACTTACACGTAATCCTAACCCTAATTCCTAATCCTAGTGACTTGTGTTGTATGGTTTTTAGAAAAAGCTCTTCTGGCAATCGTCTTGTAGGAGGAGCTAACTATTGAAAATGTTCAAAGGGAATTCCACCCTAGAAAATGTATATTTGCGATGAAAGTATGTTAATAGAGAAGAATTATATCTGAACAAAAATGGTAGAGCATCAACAAGTTATGACAGTTCAACCTTTTTGACAAGAATAGTATGCAGTTTCCTTTAGTTGACTAACGGACTGGTTATTTTCTCTCGCTTCCCATTTCCCTTTCCAGCGGATTACTGCAAGCTGAGGTGGAAGAGCATACGGGATCGATTTGTGAAGACGGAGAAGCAAGAAAGACAAATCCGAGAGAGCGGGCTCAAGATAATGTCAAAGCCGTACAGATTTGCAGCGAGCCTGAGCTTCTTAAGGGACTTCATGCGCATTAAAAACAAGTTAGTTTATCCAACAGTTGTTTTCTCTTGACTATTGCCTTCATTATTTCTTTCCTCCTTTTATTTGAAATGGGTGTTTGTTTCAATTGTGAATATTCATGAAGGAACCACAATAATTTGCTTTTGAATAAAGAAATGGAATTAAAAGAATTATAAATTTGGCTTGTCTTCTTATGCCTCCACCAAAAAAAAATGGCCAAAGGCATTATTTTCACTTTTCTGTTGTTGAAATAATTACACAAGTTACATTAACTAAATAAGACCCCAGTTGTAGCTATAAGACATAAGCTATGTTTCTCAAAATTTGTTATGACATCAACATTAATATGTGATACTTTATTCTCATCTTGATTTTTTTTAGCCGATTCACACATACACACATTGAGGACACCGAAGATGACATTGTGACTCAAGACAGCCAATCGGATAAGGACAATGCGGACGACAGCAGTGCTAGCGATTACGGCTGGACTTCGCAAAACATGGCCTCCCCGAACACAATGCAACGCTCCTCGACCTTGGATGGCAGTGAAAAACAACTGCACATGAACATAGAGCCGGTTTCATCCACCCCCATCACTAATGGGATGTCTCATGCCAGGTTGTCGACGGGAAGACAGCGGATGCAGGAGCCCGCAAATGAACACCCGGTCGTTAATTATTATGACATCCCTTCCCCGTCCGACTCCAGAAACCTGGCTGGGAACCACTCATCCATGACATCCGGTCACTCCACCCCGCACAGCCTCTCTATGCCCCCCTCGTTAACCCCGGGCCACCCCCCTGCGATGAAGACGGAGAGAGAACTTTCGTTTGACGGGGACACGGGCAACGACGATGTGACTTACTTTCTCATGAGTCTCGCCCCTGCGTTGAGGCGGCTCTCCACGGAGAAACAGTCGCTTGCCAAAATCAAGATGCAGACTCTGTTGCACGAGATTGAATTCTCATAATGACGTTTTTCTGATGGCATGAGATTAAATACAATGACACCATATTGCCACCACTTTATATATATATTTGAAACATTTAAAAACAGTATGCAATGGTTACGGAAACTCAGTAAGTCATTTGGACCAATGTAGCAATTGTTGGGCTTCTGGCATTTTGGACCACGGATTATTGAAAGGACTTTGCAATCCTCAAGTCTGCGCTCATCTCTAATCACCACTCACCGTTCAGAAAAAACTAAACTTCTAGTGGAATCTGACCTGAGGGGTTTGTTTGACCTAGCCAAATTTCCAAGGTGATTTGAATCATTGGCATCATTGTCAGTCCATCCAAAACATCTTTACCAACTTTGCCAGAGCATACATTCTTCTCGCATTCTGCCGTGAAGGCTCATCCAGGCATAGTACCACATTCATGTATGTCAGCCAATATACGTCTAGTCCTGTATCTTCGTACACTGAGTTCTCCCCCTCGGCTCAGGGGAAAACAATTCTATGGGGATAGTTTTCAAGCTTGTCTGCATACAAATAGCACTCTAAAACTTGTTTTTAATTTTCTGATTTTCCTGGGCTCTTTTTGACTGTTGGGGAGTCTAAATCGCCCAGAGCCCACTCTGATTTTATTTGGTACTGCCTCAAGGCTTTATCACCATGCATTATCATGAGGGCCAATCCTAGATTTAAGATACAGAATTACAGATGCAAAATGCTGAACATTTGCTCTTCTCAATTTTTGCAGAGGACTTCCTTTGAACGAACCCTTTGGGACTGTGCGAGAGCATGTTTCCTTGTTTGTGTCAAGGGTGAAGACTGAAGAGAAGAGGTAGTGTACACGATTTCCCATTATCATTGTTTTAAATTTTTGGTTTCAGACTTCAGTTACGGGTTTCGTGCATGCATTTCATTTTGTTTTGTTTCATATCCATTGTATTTTCATTAATTCATTGTTAAATCGTTATTTATGTTAAATACTAATTTGTAATTTTTATTTTTTGATGCACATGATGTACAAATGAAATGATTGCTTACATCATTTCAAAGTTTCCAGAATTATCTTTTAATTTCATTCATTAATTCAATTTGAAATTAAATCATCATTTTTTTGAGCATTTAATTTAATTGTTTATATTTCAACAATTCTGTTTGTTCATATCATGTTTTCAGTTGACTCGGCCTTTAAATCAGTGCTTTCAGAAAGGAACTTATTCATACTTCACTTAGGTGTACTGTTTATTACAATTACAATTACAATTATGTTATCAATTCTCCCAAACGTGAAACACAAACACAGGGCAACTTTAGTCACTACAATTGACACTGACATTGTGGTTCACTGGGCTGTATTCTGTGAATAGCATTTTTGCTTTTCAAACATTTTCCAGTGTCTTGTGATTGTGAAATAGTCTCATTTCAGTATAAATGGAATTGAACTGAAGATGGTGAAACAAACTTGAAATCAAATACAACTTGTTTGCAATGGATTTGTGTTTAAACGCAAAGTTGTGTTTGACTTCCTTTTTATTATTTCACCCAAAGAACAACACATGGGTATATGTTTTGGTAACGTTGTTTGATATTAAATAGATGTCGAACAGGTTACAAAGCGTTGTTATTCATACAAAATGCAATTAATTACCAAAACTCGTGGAACCAACGGGGCCGATGGTTCTGTAAGTGCCAAAGTTTGCGAGTGCGTACATTCTATACCCATGTACGTTGGGAGACAATATAAGTACAATAGCTGCGTACTTCCTAGACAATGGAGTAGTCTTCATCTGCAAGACCCATGAACAATTACTTTAGTATCGTGATGGGTTTTCAAATTATATAAATTGTCTGGAAGCCCATTTTTCTGAACTTGTTGGTGGAATGAACTAATAAAACTATTACATTTCATTTATAAGAAAGATAGTTTTTGAGTGGTGGTTCCCTTTAATGCAACATTCCCAAGCAAGCTATGCATTGAGCATCGCTTGCTCGACTGTCATTGAAGGTGGAATCTGTTGAAATGTTCTTGTCTAATGATCAAAATAACTTTGCATTGCCAATTTGTATAGTGGGTAGGGAGAAATAAATATCCAACGAGGGATACAATAAAGCTCTTATTTCTTGCATGTAGAATAATTGAAAATGAGCAAAGAAAATAGAGCTATACCTATTAATAAGCTGTTGTTTTTTTTTGTTCCTTTATTACACAAGTACAGAATGATTATGAGAACTAACATCACTATAATAGATTTTCTTTATGCATGTTCTTAAATTGAGATACATGTACAAAGATAATTTGAGAGGAAGCTTGGTCTTACGGGCTATTTGAGTTTGATAATAACCCTCTGTGTATTGCGTAGTGGCATTATGTGTGATATTTTTGGCAATGAAATACATCTATACAAGCTATTTTTTCATGATTTTGAACAATTTTGATATTAACACACAAAAAAATAGTTCTGCGTATGCCATCTTTAACTACATAGGAAATGCTTGCCTCAACATTCTGGCATACTCGTGTATGCATGAAATACATCTGTTTTAGAGTTAATTATCAGGAGAAGTCATAATGTCAATCAGCTGACGTTGGGTATACATGTATACACTAGCAGTAAAATAGATGGATAAAAGTAGTATAACATAAAAGTATAAAGAAATTTATTATTTTTGTTGTATGTACATGTATACTTCTTGATGAAAGAGAAAAATATAATAAATAACAAATTTGACATTGTTTAAATCTCTGTAATGTTCTTAATCGTTTTTAAAGAAAGCAGTTGTACACTTTTTTTCTTTGAATCTGATAACCCGTTACCAGTTTTCAGTTCATCTTTTTAACAAGTTATTTCAACCATATAGGGAAATTGACCAGAAATAAATGATATAAATGAAACAAACAGCAAAGGAAATAGTGTTTCTCTGGGATTTGAACCCAAGACCTCCCGATTGCTAGACAAGTGCTCTTCCGACTGAGCTATAGAAAGCCCTAGTGCAGTGTTCGTCCATGAAACCCCTGAGCTTTTCAACGCTCGTGATGGTCAGAAGCTATTATAAAACTGGCACAAACTAGAAGGATTAGAAATCAACTTAGGGACAAGTTAACGATTTTCATAAAATCAGTAGGGATCTGTGAAACTGGATCATGTAACTCAAGGTGTCTAGTGCAGTAAAAGCAAATGGCGCCCTCATGCAGCCAGTATCAACCAGTGATGGCTAGACAGTCATTATTGGCTTAACATGCTCATGTAATAGAGTTAGGCAGATTATCTGAATGTCTCATTCATAAGAGCTTGATGATATGACTCGATGACAGGACAAAATTGCTAACTCACTATTGTACATTCTTGTTAGCGTTCCGTACCATAATTGTTTGTTCCTGAAAAATGTTAATAATTGTTCTAGACAGCTTTTATTCTCCCAGAAGGGGTTTTTGTTGGTCAAAAAGGAATTTCAGTCTGCACAGGAGGGAAGTGTTTAGGTATATGGTATTCTGTTGCTATTGTATGATTTTTTTTCTTTAATTCTAACTTGGCAGGTATGTTAGTGGTTAGAGGTTATTGACACATAGCTGTGTGCCACGTAGCAAGTTTTTTTCCTTTGTGTTTGTCCATTTTTTCTTAATTTGTTAGGAAGTATGGTGAGAGGGTGCCATGATGAATGATTAACAGGTAGAAACAAAAGTAGATGATTATCTTTCAAGAGAGATATATACTGTAGATAGAAAGAGAGATATAAACTGAAGATAGAAAGAGAGATATATACTGTAGATAGAAAGAGATATATATACTGTAGATAGAATAAGAGAGATAGAAAAAGGGGAGAAAAGTAAAGAAAGAAAAGGGGAGAAATAAGTAAGGTGAATGCTTTGAGAACAAAGTAGACTCGATCTTGAAGGAAAGAGATGCTTTAATAGAGCATGTTGGCTCGAAAGTGAAATAGAGAGAATGGCAAATGAGGTGAGTGACATTAAAAGGAGAAAGACCGAGACAGGTTCATGAGGAAAGAATGAGGATACTGATGAATGAGGAAGAACAAAAAACAAAAACAGTTATATGGAGCACCTATAAATGGTAGCCTGGCTAGAATACTCCCAAGGGAGTTGAGAAAGAGCACTTCAAGTGCAGGTTGAATGTGTGCTTGTGTTTCCGATGACAAAGGTTATAATAATGTTATGAAGTGCTTAGAGATGATGATCAATCATATTAGGTGCTATATAAATCTATATTATTATTATTATTATTAAATTTCCTTCAAAATATGAGAGATCAAACATTATTTTAAAAATATGTTTATTTACTGTAATTTAATTTGTGTTATTCACTCTCTATTGTTGAGGATCTTAGAATTATTCAGCGAATTCAATCCAGGCAACTGCCAGGCACATTACTGGCTTGGGTTTGGTTCCGATCGAGTGGCTTGCTCATTGATTCAAGTGCACTCAATTTCTTCTCCCGTCTGCTAGCGATACTAACCCAAAGTAAAGTTCATTCGGCGGCCGACGCATGCTCTGTCAATCTGTGATAGCTTGCCGATCAATTCTCAGTGTTTGATTAAGAAAGAAGGGTGCAATAGATGTGTCGGGTAGCTAGCTTTAGATTAAACCGTGTTGTTTGGATGAGTCTGCTGGAATTTTGTGTGTTATTGGATTTTTTTTCTACTCTTGATATGTTTGTTATTCTTTCTGCCACTGTACAGTCACTGGGGAAACTCTTGAAGTTGTGTGTTTGGTGGAGAGGGAGAAAAGGGTTGATGGCTGATGCAGGGGTGGGAAAATGTTGCTTTAAGATAATGAACTGCATAATTTTTTACTTCACTAAAAAAATGATGTTTAAATTACAAATTAATTCCTTTAATTTTTTCAAGCACTTAAATTTAAAGTGCTACTATTCAAAGTTCAGATCACTAACCTAGATGTTGCGTATGCACTGAATTATCTTGGGTCATGAAAATCATATTTCAATCTGCCATATACAAATATATATAGCATTGTGATGTAAATATTCTGATATGGAAAAACTTTATTTTGAATTACTGGATGTTAAACTTTTCATAATCGCCCCCTTACCAACCTCTTCAGGTAATGAGGCAGATCTGGGGATTAGATGATGATCAAACGCAGTGTCGCTATAAAAAGAAGCTTTATCCCGAAGCAAGGAGAACTTGTGATTAATTTACTTGAAGGTTACACTGGACATTTTTAGCATAAATTATTGATGTTTGAACATGGGTTGCTATCTAACTTGATCTTGTTACTATCCAACTCGGATCTTGTTTGCGGTTGGCGATGTTGCAAGCAGTTGGCTGTCGGTCAAAAACATTTATTTTTGGGTAGCTGTGTTTATTTTTGGTCGTCAATGTGATATTTGTAATTGACGTAAGAGCCTCTGGCCATGAATAAGATGGCCATATTTAGATCATGCAGTGTTTTGATGGATTATATGTAGGGGTTTAAATCATTTTCATAACACCTTCTTAGAACAGACTAGTAAAAAAAACTTAAAAGGTCTTCTATATTGTTTTGGACTGAATCGAGGATAATAATAAACACACTTGTGGAAACAAAATTCCCCCAAAAGTTTGCTTGCTTGGGTGCTTGCTTGCTTGCTAGTTGTTATGCCCAGTTGAGTTAACACGTGAATTCCCAACATGAACTTAGCCTAGGCACATATTTCTGAAACCCTTCTAGCTTAATTTCTTACTAGGTCTGATTTGGATGATTGGGCAACAAGCGGTCTTTTTAGTTGCCAACTAAGGTTACAAAGGACTAAACCATCTCACCCTAGTTGGGAACTAAGAAGACTTCATGTTGCTAGCCTTGCCCTGTCATCCAAACTGAGCATGAAACTAAACTGGCAGGATTTCAAGAATATAGGGCCGTGTGACGTGGATTAAACTAGCAGTGTTAATTTCTGCCAATTTCTTTGTGAGAAAAAAACTCCTCAATATGGTATGAAACCATTATTGTTGAAAGAAACTAATTTAATCTTTTTAAATTGTGAAAAAGCAATGCCTGAAGACACAAAAGCCATTCACATAAAGCATTTAATTTTTAAAAATTCTAATAGAGTTAGTTTTTATGTGTCAAAATTAAACATTTAATCTTGGACTTTTATCTGCTAATCCAAGATTCCAGTAAAAGTAATTTCCTCATCAAAAAGTTTCCTTTATTTCTCCTTCAGCAAGTAAAAACCCAAAACAAAGCAATTGACATTTACTTTTATGGAATCTGATGATTGCCAATTTTGTCGCCTTTTCGTGTTATAATCCTCCCACCCACTCTGTTTTGAAGGTGACGCCAATGTCTCGTTGCATCATAGAGGAGCAAAACGGTGGTGATTTGGTTGCTCGTTTGGCAACTTGTTTGTTTGTTTATCCCTCTGCCGCTATCCAGGCATCTATTTTTGTCTCTATATGTGTATGCCCAGTGGCTAAATTGAGGCAAACGCTGTGCGACCAGACTGAAGGGCCCATCGGTTAACCATTCGCTCACACTGTAGGAGAAATACTTGTGTCATGATTAGAGGAAATTGGAGAATTTTGGGAGGGAAAGGGGTTCAGCCGCTGTCTTTAGTAATGAAGGAGAAAAGTGTTTGTTTTAGCTGGAGAGACGAAATAGTATGAAGAAAAAAAAAAGATTCATGAAGAAGAATTGGATGGGGATCTTTACTGCATTTATGCATAATATACATGTAGTGGATATATCTTCCCCCTGCAACCAATGCAGTTGACAAGCAACAACAACAACAACATAAGTGTCTTACATGTATATTTGAATAAATATATGACAAATATATGATAAAACAAGAATTCCATTTACGAAGTAAACATCTTATGGAGTGATCCATAAATTATCCCGAGCTACCTCCCAAATAAGATTCTGGCAGTATTACATATGTTTGAAGTAGTGGTAGGGTTTGAAGCAATATATCCAGAAGAGCGATGGGGGGAGGGGAATTTGAATCTTAACCCCCCCCCCCCCTAGCTATGCGCATGGTAGTATCATGTGTTAGTAGTCATTGGTTTACACATACAGTTTGGGGCGATACATCCATAAGCCGGGAGGGGGTAATTTTGGACTAGCTATGGGCATGTCAGTATCATGGTTAATTTGTTAACCCGTTAATGATTTAATTTGGATACAACACACATTCTCCATAGACATGTTGGGCTCAGTTATCAACAGGGTTAGCTTGCTGGTAGGGTGGTTCAGGGGCAATTTATTAAAAAGGGGAGAGTTTTCATTTAAACCCTGAACCACAAGCGTTGTGCCTGCCGGCAGTACCATGGTTATAATGTATTAACACTTTGATGCTGATTTGATCCCTGTACAGCGCACATTCTCCAAGGGCAGTGTGAGCTATCTTGGGGTAAGTAACTCCTTAATGGAGTAAGGGTGATATAATCATAAGAGTTTGGAGGTAATATTCATCAAGGAAAGATGGGGGTCATTTGAACCCCCGAGCCCCCTGGCTTAAGAGCCTATCTGGATCGTCTTTCAATGGTCATTGTGCTGAAGGCTGACTGATATAGTGGTGCTTCAGAGATGCTCATGTGTGGTTAAGGGTAAGGGAGTGATCATGATGGGGGTTGCAGACCTGTAACTTGTAGGTATAATTCTTGTTAGGGTTGGGGTCATTCAGTTATGGGTTGAGTACTCGGGGCTCGACACTAGCACTTGCCTGCTTGCCCGGGGCAAGTAAAAATTGGTGTCGGGCAATTAAAAATTGAATAAATCGTCTAATTTGCTTTGCCCATTATTTCAAACAACACATGTAAATCTCATCTAGAAGTAAGAGCTGGGCAAGTAAATTTGATATTTGTTGGGCAAGCAAAGTTTAAAAATGTATGATTTTACTTGCCCAAACAGGCCAGTACAGAAAAAAGAGTGGAGGCTTAATGTTCATTAGTCCCTCAAGTATTATGGGTGGTAGGGGTGGATCGAGGCATATAAGTCGAAGAAATATGAGACACCTTTAATGTAATAGGAGTGTGCAGAATACATGCGCAGTATTTCTTTTGGCCAAATTAGAAAAACAATTTAAACATTTTTTTCAACATGTTCATTTGTTTAAATGGTGTAATATATGTGCATGTAATTTCCTGAATAATAAGACAAGAGGATCGAGATCTCTTCATTGGAAATGGAGGGAGGAGGGTAGGGGAGAGGAAGTTATGATCCCGCAATATGCATATGGAGCAGGCCCGTAGCCAGGACTTTTCATGGGGAGATGCGTAATTTACAAAAACGGGACCAAGACCACTTGCCAAAAAATGTTGATGCCGAGACCACAGGCTGAGAGTCGTGTAAGCCGGTTAAGATGGTCGAGACCAATAAATAGTGGACTCGAGACCGGTAAAAAGTGGACCAGAGACCAACAAAAAGTGGACCATTCTGAATTTGGGGGGGAGGGGGGGGGGGGGTTGCGTACGCACCCAATGCACCCCCCTGGCTACGGGACTGTGGAGGATGTATTCATGCTCCGAGGATCAGTGCTGTAATCAAGTCCACAAGTTCTGAGTCCGAGTCCCCAACGAAATAGCATGTTCCCATATGTTTTACATAGGGACTCGGTTCCAAGGCTCCAAGTCCGAGTCACGAGACCATCAAAAGCGAGTCCGAATCCGGACTCGACTACAGCACTGCCGAGGATCCTTATTTAGGGTCAAGCAGTGGGTGGTAGAGCAGTACTAGCTCTTGGCACATATGAATCGGCTCTCTTTTTAAAAGCAGCCATTTGCATTTGTGCCCTTCTTAATTATTCGTTCTTAAAGGGTTGTGAAGTGCCCCTTCCCATTTGTAAGGGCGTAGGATGATGTTAAAGGCAATATTTGATAAAGTTCATTCATGGAGGATATATATGTAAGTGTCCCTAGCTCCTCATATTTTGGTTTCAGGCAATACCATATCATATATATAGGTTGTTCATCATATCTCATTACATCATACAGCACATCAGAATATGTAATTGAAGGATGGCCCCTGTAGATATTCCGGTAGCCTAGCTTCCCTGGTTGAGTGCAACTCTACATTTTTTAGGTTGATGAATGAATGAATTAATTGATCATGTTTATGAGGTGGAGGAAAAGTGAGAATCTTTTTAGGGCTGCTACAAGTACAAGACTAGGTTCCCCTTTAGGGACGAATTGGGAACGGGGGTGGGGGCAGGGGGGTATACAGGGAATCCGGTTGGAAATTATTTGTAATGTTCATCATTTTACAGGCCACGCTATCTATATAATTATCAATCCAGAAAGACTTTTGACAATGTTTTCTTCTTGAAAATCAGATCTATTACAGTTACCAGTACTTTTCGAAAATCTGTAATATATTACCAGTACTTCTATGCACAAAATTAGGAATCAAATTTTGGTATGATAACAAGCTTGATGGTAGTCACATGTCGGCTTACAAACAATCACATGTTACCAGCTTCTTGTATATATTTTATTGTAAATATTGTCTTACTACAAAACTAAAAAGAGCAAATTTCTTGTAAAAAAAAAATCCAGACACTCGGAATAGGTGGTAGAATATGCTGGTATATTGATTATAGTTGCGCAAAATATGTGTTATAAAATGCTAGACAGCCCGTTTATTTGAGTCAAGCTAGTTCCCTATGAAGTGAAATTATTCTCATGATCTGGCAAGCATTTTGGGGGTTAAGCTATTCCAGTAGCAGCAGAAATTTTATTATGTAATTGGTATACCTATAATTGTATCCCCCGAACCACTTCGGGGGATACTATGGATTTGGCCTCGTCGCGCCGCCGCCGCCGCCGCCGCCGCCGCGTCCGCCGCAGAGATTTTCTTGTGAACGCTCTACAGGTCCGAGTTCTTGTCCGATCATTTTCTAATTTGGTATGAAGGTGTATTAAGGAAAGAGGATGAAGCCTATTGATTTTGGTGTGGGGCGGAGTCCTGGTTGCCATGGTAACCATGATATAAAGAAGTAGTTAAGATTACCTTGTGAACGCTCTACAGGTCCGAGTTCTTGTCCGATCATTTTTTAATTTGGTATGAAGGTGTATTAAGGAAAGAGGATGAAGCCTATTGATTTTGGTGTGGGGCGGAGTCCTGGTTGCCATGGTAACCATGATATAAAGAAATAGTTAAGATTACCTTGTGAACGCTCTACAGGTCCGAGTTCTTGTCCGATCATTTTCTAATTTGGTATGAAGGTGTATTAAGGAAAGAGGATGAAGCCTATTGATTTTGGTGTGGGGCGGAGTCCTGGTTGCCATGGTAACCATGATATAAAGAAATAGTTAAGATTACCTTTTGAACGCTCTACAGGTCCGAGTTCTTGTCCGATCATTTTCTAATTTGGTATGAAGGTGTATTAAGAAAAGAGGATGAAGCCTATTGATTTTGGTGTGGGGCGGAGCCCTGGTTGCCATGGTAACCATGATATAAAGAAATAGTTAAGATTACCTTGTGAACGCTCTACAGGTCCGAGTTCTTGTCCGATCATTTTCTAATTTGGTATGAAGGTGTATTAAGGAAAGAGGATGAAGCCTATTGATTTTGGTGTGGGGCGCGGTCCTGGTTGCCATGGTAACCATGATATAAATAAATAGTTAATATTACCTTGTGAACGCTCTACAGGTCCGAGTTCTTGTCTGATCATTTTCTAATTTGGTATGAAGGTGTCTTAAGGAAAGAGGATGAAGCCTTTAGATTTTGGTGTGGGGCGGAGTCCTGGTTGCCATGGTAACCATGATATAAAGAAATAGTTAAGATTACCTTGTGAACGCTCTACAGGTCCGAGTTCTTGTCCGATCATTTTCTAATTTGGTATGAAGGTGTCTTAAGGAAAGAGGATGAAGCCTATTGATTTTGGTGTGGGGCGGAGTCCTGGTTGCCATGGTAACCATGATATAAAGAAATAGTTAAGATTACCTTGTGAACGCTCTACAGGTCCGAGTTCTTGTCCGATCATTTTCTAATTTGGTATGAAGGTGTATTAATTGGTTCGGGGGATACATGTGCTCGGCTGCGCGACCCGCCGAGCGCGCAATTTCTAGTTCTGTTTTATCACCTAGTTCTTTTAAATTTTTTTTTTTATCTAGATGTAATCTAGATGTACATGTATATTCTTTGAAATTAATTGGCCATAAATAGTAGACCTACTAAGCATTTAGTAGTAGCAGGCCATTAAATTTCCCCAATTTGCCCTGTATCCTGCTTTCTGAAATGTACATGTATCTACTGTCTTTATACCCTTCCCCACATTTAACCTACATGTTATCATCTGTCAAATAAAAAAAAAAGTGAATTGCTTATTCTCGGCTACCTTACAATAGTAGACCTATATACTAAGCAGTTAGTACTAGCAGCCCAAT
Organism: Echinarachnius parma; assembly: GCA_037951105.1. NCBI lineage: Eukaryota > Metazoa > Echinodermata > Echinoidea > Clypeasteroida > Echinarachniidae > Echinarachnius > Echinarachnius parma. Next base: position 32,173 of record JBAMJV010005790.1, read on the forward strand.
TATTTACCCCAATTCGCCCTGCATCATTTCTAAATATACATCTATCTACGTACTGTCTTTTCCCTCCCTATTTGCCCTACATGTTATATTAAGCTACCACATTATTAATTGAATTGAATTGAAATTCACATTTATTGATAAAATTTGCCATTAAAACATTAAAGAATATACAAATTATAAACAAGGTGTGATGAAGTATCTTATTCCCATGCAGCTACCTTACATTGAGCAAGCTAGAAGTATAGAACCACTGTAGTGAGTATGGAAACTTGTCCCTTGATCTTTACCTATTTTGTCTGCTTCAAATACCATCTACTAGCAAATATTATACAGGCATAGGATTAGGATTAGGGTTAATAGTGGGTGGCATTGGCTTATAGGGTTAGGTTTAGGATTTGGTAGTTGTATTTAAAACAAAAATGGCTTTGAACAGAGACATACTTGGCTTTACATCTCCAGTTGCACTCATAACGCAAGTATAACGCAAGTATATCAAGTACATGTATATAACGCAAGTTTAAAGTTGGAGCAACATGAGTTTCATGCATTATTATAGGTAACCCAAATGAGACGTCACCAAATAGGTGTAGAACAAACGACCACTAACAGTTGGTACTGTTTGTAGTTAGGCTATATCTTTACCCCTACATGTGCCCTACATGTAGAGTATGACCCTATCTTCACCCCTCCGCAAGCCCCTCTGCAGTCATCAAGGATTGCTCACAGCCAAGGATTTCCTCCTGAATCATGACTCCCTATCTTTCCCCCCTCTCCGCGCCCGTTTCCCCCTCCCTCTTTCCCCCTCTCCCTCTCTCTCTCTCCTTCTCTCTTCATCCCCTTCCCTCTGATGTCACGCATTGCTTCTAATTTTAGTTTTCCTGCACGATGTTCTGGTTATAGTTTGATAGTTTAGACACCTTTGAGCAAAACAAAAAACCCCACAATTTATCCTTGAAGTTATAGGTTGAGGTTGCCCATGTTAAAGGCGGTAGATCGCCATGTATGTACAGGTTGTTGCCTCGTGTCTATTATGTCATGCGACTGTTTCTAAATTTAGATTTCCTGCACGATATTCTTTGAGAGAAAAAATAGGCACAAATTCTGTAGACCTTGAGGTTAAGGTCAGCCCGTTCTGGGGGTATAGACATGCATGTATATATTTTACCTGCGGTCTGAACAACTTGTGGCTGGACTCATCACTTATCTGGGCTGTACTTCCGAAGTGATGAACTTCCTCTCTGTAATCCCGAGGCAAGAAGTCTTCAAACTTTACTTGTTGCTATGGGTTACACAGGGTCTGGTTGCGATTACGAATAGGTATATGAAAGGCCGATGTGCTTTTGTCTTTTGTCCCGCGAGTGCGTATAAGGTTATTTAGACAAAGAAATCTACAACACCCATGCTCCGGGATAACGCATGCGACTATTGCTCACGCACTCAGGATATATATTTTTAAGTTCTAGGATAAATAGGATGAAAATGATGAATAAACGTGTGACATAATGTACATCTGGGAATGAAATAAAAAAGAATGTGAGAAAGCAAAGTTTCAAGACAAAGCCAGTTCCGCCATAGTCTTGCATGACTTGTATTCAACTCTTGATTTACTCTTAAGATTCAAGTTGTCTTTATGTAGAGTAATACTTTGTGCAAGCTCTCAAAAATGGAATAACCAAGAATGTACCTTCAGGGTTTTAGTTATGATGAACAAACAATGTTCAGGACTAACTATTTCATTATCGGGATACTAATTATAGAATAAAATGTTTAAAACTTCAGAATTTAATTGGTTTTAAAGTACTGCTAATAAACATTTATGACAGTCATCACAAGACAACAAAGAGAGCAAAAGAAGACAAAACATGATCATCACTCGCAGATCCACTTCCAATGTAATCATCTTAATTATTGCCTCAAGGCTTTCAAGATTGCTGTAAAGTGAGTTCATGTATTAATAGAATAGATACTTATTATCATGAAACTTTGAATATCATTGTCTGTGTCTGCTGATTGCATAATCAGTGCAATGATGCTGATATGATGAGTACTATAATACATGCATGAAATGGTTTAATTCTTTGTGTGTGAGAGAGAGAGAGAGAGAGTAGATAGAATAATGGGGAGTTAACAAAAATGGTTTCATAATATCAGTGCTACTCATGCCCTTGCCCCCCTAAAAGAGAGAATTCTGCTGCCTAGTATGTAATTATTTGGATCTATATACACCCAAGTGCACCTTATCATACATGTGCAATGAGGACAAGATTGGAAAAGATGACCCCCTTTCATAAATCAGATTTGATTTGCCCACAATGTGTCTCTTTTTCATATTGTTCACACTCTGAATGTAGATAAATATATATATTGAATGTGTATACATAAATCTCAATACATAAATCTCACCTCATTTCATTTAATTTCACCTAGGATAAATCTATCTGTTAATGTATAAAACGAAAGCCTGCAAATCTTAGATGTACTGCTTAGCTTCCCCCCATCTTGGTCCCCACGGTCCGTAAGTGTCAATTGAATTACAAACGTGAAGACCTCGTCGTCCGTGGAGGGGTTTGGATGAAGCTGATATGGCTTTGCGTGATCGATGCCCTTATCCGTCTCAGCACGCCGGCCCAAACCATCAAGCCCAATATCCTACAATCAAGAACACCTTTAAGCCGATCCCTCAAGATAGTGAGTGCTCGTGACAGTAATATGGGATTCGTGCCAACATGCAGTCGCAGGGATCGATCAATAAATTTTGTCAAATTCAACCAAAATCACTCAGAGCTATATAGTTGCATAGTTTCTCTTCTACCTTGTTGTTTGGCTTCATATGTTCTTAAACTGAAGAATGAAATGGGTCTTGATTTTGTTGTTAATGTCTCCCTAATTATGGAGATATTTATGATTGTGACAGTAATATGGGATTTGTGCCAAGATGTGCTTGAAGTGATCCATTCATTTTGTCAAATTCTACCAAAATCACTCGGAGCTTTTATGTAGCTATACTTGTACCTTGTTGGTTGGCTTATGGTATCACAAGAATGAAATGGGTATACATTTTGTAAACGTCTCCCTAATTACGGAGATATTTATGATAATTGTGATAGTAATATGGGATTCTTGCCAAGTGAGGGGCTAGAGCATGCATGTGTGCCAAGATTCTTTTTATAGCAAGATTGCTGTTGATTCATGTTTGAAAAAGAGTCCAAGAGAGAAAAAGGGGGAAATAATGGGGGATAAGTACAAATTATGCAATGGAGTTTATTGAGACAGACTTGCGATGTAAAGTTATATGGATCCTTTTATATTTTAGTAAGATTGCTGTTGATTCATATTTTGAGAGAGAGTCCATAAGAGAAATGGGGGAAATTACAGGGGGATCTAAAGAATAAATTATGCTATGGGATTGATTAAGACAGACTTGCAACGTTAAGTTATATGGATATAAGACCTTTTTATAGCAAGATTGCCATTGAATCATGCTTGAAAGTGCGTCAAAGAGAGAAGGGGGTGGAGGGGGAATAAGGGGGTATCTAATAATAAGTAATGCAATGGAGTGTATGAAGATCTTTAGTTCTTACATGTTTTTTTTGTTATAGAAAAATTAGGGAAGGAAAAGGGGGAAATACATGTTTGGGGACGAAGATATTACAGGGAGAGACCTGTTTGATATGCAACCCAAAGTTATTGTGGGTAAAGTCACAGGTAGTAATGGTATGTAATTATGTGAAGTCTTTGTTTTAGAGACTAGGGAAGAGGAAAGAGGGGGAAATAAGGGGAGAGAAGAAAATATGCGAAGAAAAGGAAAATAATGAGAGAGATGCAGTCATACGTTACCTGTTGATATCAACCTGACAAATCCCATTAGTAGGATCACTCATGCATTTTGGTTGCATTTTACAATATTTGGAATCAGTACATTGTTTGAAAGACCGAAACTTGAGGGAGAGAAAAGGTTGAAAATAAGGAATTAACAAGTTATGAAATCAGGATTATTGGAAGGGGAATGCAGTGAACAATTAATGTTAACATGTTGCTTACGGGAACCGGGTGGGCTATGTACAAAGTCTATGGGGATTTCAGAATCTTGTGGTGAACGGGTTAAGTATGAGAGTATTAGTTCATAACAGGTGTAAAGAATGGAAGGGGGAGGAGAACTAATTATGCAATGGAGATTATGGGATAGACATGCAATGACATTGTGTAATGATTATGGTAAGATTCGGACAGGTGTAACGAATGGAAAGGGAGAGGGATGAAGGGGGGGGGGGGGGGGGAAGTAAGGGTGAGGAAACAGGTTATGCAATAGAACTTATGAGAATCTTACCATGAAGTTATGTTTCGTTTTTTGTATGTGTGGTTTTCATTCCTGTTTTATTACACTGGATTAAATTCCTGTCTTTAAATTGCCAACTAGCTGGAAAACATATATACATAATAATAAATAAATGAAGAACTATTACTTTTAGTATGATGCTTTATAAATGTATTTCCAATATGCAAAAGTATGTTGCAGGAATCGTATGTGCTTGAAATAAAAAGTGATTCATGCTGGTTGAAATGTGTGGTTTATTTGGGCAATCACCTGCCATGTGCATTTAGTTTTGACTAATTGTCCGTGACTAGTCATAAAAATACTTTGTATGGGTGTACAAGGGGCTATCTTTAGGGTTGCTTTGTCAGTCGTTGAAATTCATTTTTCTGCAGAGGCATAACAACAACATACAAACTTACATTATATATAAACAAGAGAAATAACAAATGCTGGAAATTACAAATACAAAGTGCATTAATGATTCTCTTGATAACTTTGGCTTTTGTTATCCTAGATTTTAACATTCATTCATAAAAATACATGTTTTTGTTTTTGCTGATCTTTGCTGATCATTTCTATTTAAAGGGATCTAGTAACTTTGTTGACATGTGCAAAAAGTGATGAATGGTTGATGCAATGTATATTGTTGTTATCTTATATGTCCACAGGGTATTGTGTGAAAATTTCAAGTCAAATGGACATTGTATGGCCAAGTAATGAGTGAAAATGCAAAGTGATATTCAGTAACTCACTGCACTCACTTTGTACACGGAAGAAAAACTCGCCCAGAGTTTTTCTTATCAGAATACTTCAATCATACATATCTTTGTAACAAAAGGGAAATTTGAAAAACCGAAACCGGTCCCATGATTTTATTGTTAATACGAATACAACAACGGCTTGGGAACCGCTAGAATTAAAATTTTATTTTGAGGATTTGGACAATGTTACTAAGTCCCTTTAACAAAAAAACATGTATTGTAATGTTTACATAATTTACACACATCATGTTTGTTCCTTTGATCTTGTCTTAACCCTTTGAAAACTTAATTTTATTTTGGTTTAACATGCATTCTCCATGCACACAGCTGGAGTATTTTCGGGACCAGTCCTGAACTGGCTAAAAATGCACCTATTATGTGACAACAACCACAACAAAAAACAAAAACAATTTGCAAAGGAGGAAAAAATTACAAAATTGATAGAGAATCAGGACTTATAGCAGTATTGGGATCATCAGTATCAGCATCTATATTTAGAGTTTCAAAATAGATGAAGCCAAGATGTGAAAGCATTAGGATGGTAGATTTTTGATATTTGTCTTCTTCATGGATACATGCTTTGTGTAAATCTGAATTCTCCCTAAAATAGCATGAAAATATAAAAATAGATCTCAGATTATTATCATTGTGTGTGTGTGGGTTGAGTTAAACCTATAGGTTTTCATGTAACATTTTGACCGTATTTATGTTAATTACGGTATTTAACTCTTCTATGTTTCATTTATGTAACACAGCTTAAAACAGTTTTGATGAAACAAAAATAACAACCCTATTAAAGTCATACATGAGTTTATTAATATCTCAGAATGTTGGAACTGACAGCTTAAAATAGCAGCATAAAGGCTTGCAATAACACTGTAACTTAATAGTTATCAACGTATTTCCCTGTTCTCTATCATGAGCATCATATTTCATAACACTAAAAAATAGCTCAGTAATTTTTTGCACAGTATAAACCTGATATCTTTAAGGAAACATGTACCTGTATACACCATGGGTTTGGATAGTGCTGTTTTGAATAACAATATTTTTTTGTATTATGAATGAATACACAGATTAAAGTAGTTTAAGATATTTGATGAGGCTTCACAAGGTGACAACTGTAGTTACATTTGTACATTTATATACACATCGTTGGTTGGGAAAGAGAAGAGTACTCATGACAGTTACTTTTTGTACTTCAGAGGGTTGGGAGCCATGTATAGAAACCAAATTGAGCTCTCTTCTATTTTTGGATAAATATTCCCAAATTTAGAAATATTTTCTATCTATAACTTTGGCATCACATGTAGAGAAGGCTCAGGCGAACAAGCTGGTCTGAATTATTAAGTTCAGCCCCAAAATCGACTTTCAGGCGTTGTCACATATCACCTGCAATCGTAAACGGATGCCCGACGGATAGAAAATTTGCAAAATCAAATCATCAGGTGGTGTAAGTCGTCTTGGCCATTGCTTCATGCATAAAACATTCCACCTTATGGCACAACGTAAATTGCCTGACGAAGAACGCATTCACCGAACAAGAAGCACATCTGAACGGAGACAAACGGATTGAAAATTTGGCTGCCCTTCGGGGGTGCGTTAACGCTATCCGGTGATATGTGACATGGGCTTAAACACCCCCTCTCACTCTCGCCCGACAACATGTGATCCAGTACTCAGTAGTCACGAGCAGTACGTCTAACCAATGGATGATTCATTTAAAGGTAGTTCAGATTCGTCAAATGAGATGCGCGGCGCCATCTTGCATACGTGTTGTGCACGGTGCGTAATGCACGTTAGCTCAGTGTCATGCGGTGCGCGCAAACTAGCCCAGTTCAAAATGGCGACCCGCTATGTAGCATCCCCACGCTTGATGCCCTTTAACCAGAGCAGGTTAAGATCCATGGGAAATGATGATCTGTTATGTTGTGGTTTTAGAAACCTTCAAAGGTTTTTTTTTCTTCTTCTCATTAAACTGTGTCACCCCCTTTTTTTTTATAGCGTTACGGGGGCATTGCTGATTGTCTTGACAAGCAGAATTTGTTAGTGACTAAACCTTTAAAGGAGACCTGAGCCCTCAAATGAATACAGTCAAACTTGCCTTAGTCTATAGTAGCCAACCTGCCTAAAGTGCATGGCCACCAAAAGTGATCACTTTGGGGGGAAATAGATGTTATGGAATCTGTTCGTAGAAGTCACCTGTCTACAGTGGCCTCTAACTTTCCTTGTTTCCCTGTACACATGTTTGACTGTAACTGTGAATATAAGAAGCTGAAATGATGGAATGTTTGAGCAAAATTATTCATAAAATTGTAATCATTTAGCTGAAATTGACTAAAATGGCTGATAAAGGGAAGAGAAAATCATGTATTAAGTATTCACTCATCACTCAGTCTGAACAATTCATAACAAGCCTAGAACAATAAATGTTTTCCCTCATTAAGCTGTTTAATTAACTTTAACATCCTCACCTAATCCTGCCATCATTAGGTGGTTATACTGACTGTTTTGAACATGTTAAGAACATTTAACCAATTTTCTACAAGGATTTATGAATTATGTCATACAAACTATTAGAATAGTAAGGCCAGGATTTTGTATAATAACTAGTCAAGAGCGAATTAATTTTTGTTCAGGACTTGAGGTTCCCTTTAAGTGCCCTACCCAACTGTGTCCCCTTTTGGATTGTGACAGGGGCAATACCACTTTTCTTGCCAAACAAGCTCCCCTTTCAGCAACTAAGGGATGAGGCCTCATCGCAAATATTTCCATGACTAGTTCTTCTGTGGTTCTGAGGAATTTAAAAGCAAATTTCCATCATTCAGCTGGGTACCTTTAGGCATTCTCACAACATCATTTCCTCTTTAAGAATGTTACACATTGGGGGCGATCCCAACTCCATTGCGAAGGAGCACCCATTTTAGAAACTGAGTGAGAAGATGCCTTGGTTGAATCATAATATTCATTACAATTAAGTTCTGAACAAGTGATAAGCAATTTTCCATCATTCAGGGTACCTTTTAATAGGCATTCTCAGTAAACCGTGTCCCCTTTAGGAGTGTTATGGGGGCTGATAGTGATACCAATGCTCGTGCCAAGGAGCCTCCTTTTTAGCAACTGACGATGAGGCCTCAGTCGGATCATGATTTTCATGACTACAATTTTGAAGTCAAAAGCAATTTCCTAACATTCAGGTTACCTTTAAAGATACTGTCCACCTTTTGCAGGACGATATTCAAAAGTGTCTAGATTATGGTCTTATAGGAAAGAAAGTGCTATTAAGGGCTAGTCTGACAAGATTAGGGTCTGCAGTTGCCAGACTAATTAAATGATCACAGCCATCCTTTATTATTTCAAGATCAAATTGTTAACCCAGTTCCATTAAAATGTATTTATCAAGCCCAGGGCCCCGTTGCAGAAAGAGATGCAATCGATTGTAACGTTGCAATTAATTGTAAGTCCGATCATGTGACTAAATGCGCTCATCTGATTGGTTCAAATGCGCACATTTTTTGACTTGCAATTAATTGCAACTTTGCAATCGATTGCATCTCTTTCTGCAACGGGACCCTTATCTTCTCAGACTAGCTTTATAGTATTTTCTCTCATATAAGCCAATTTTCTCACAACTTTTGAATTTTGGCTTGCAAAAGAAGGACAATATCTTTAAGCATCCTCACTAAACCATGTCCTCTTTAGGAGCGTTACGGGGATGATGCTGACTCCCGTGCAAGCAACGAGGGGGGGAAAGGGCCTCCAGATGGGTTCCCGTATCGAGTTATAATTAGCCTGTCTGAGGTTAGGCTTGCTATTTTAAGCAGTCGTGGTTTAAAATTAAATGTTTATTGCTTCCCTCTAGACAGCTACTTGTACTGCGGCTGGAGGATTGGTCATTATCACTCGTTCAGGACTTATCTTTCTGTGCCGCTAAAATCTGTCTCTGTTTCCACTTATTTTATTTTGCCCTGATTCTGTTTATAGTCCTCTTGGTTCGAAATGTCATCATTTGAATTGTCTCTTCGTTCAAAATGTCTCTCCTCTTTCATGTACATGTATATATGTTATTACTCTATTTTCTCTATACTGCTTACATCTTTCTTTCTTTGTCTCACAATATCACCTCTCTTGATTTTTGCTCAATCTGTGTATCGTTTTTTCCTATGAATGTCATTCTTTATTTCAACATCCTTTTTATTTTTTGATATTTTATATTTCACTTTCTTTGTATCCTGTAGTACATTTTCATCCATATTTTTTTTACTGAATATTGAAATGTCAGTTATGTAATTTGTCAGAAGTCTTGTGTAGTGTGTTTAAAGCCAACTAACAGTATTGGGAAATGCCCCACACACAAACAATGACTATCATAACTTATCTGTTAATGTAAAAGATTTCAATTTTTGTTTGTTTTTTAAATTGAATATTTGAGCAATAAAGTCTTTTTACCATAGATTTGATTCTACCACATTAATACATGTAGATGCTTTAGGTAATTTTCCAGATACTGTTATTTGGTTTTAATCAACAAATTGCACAGTCACACCACACTCCCATCATGTTTTGATACTAGCTCTGTGGATTACTCATTTGACATTTCACAACTTTGTTTTCATGTATTAAAGGTAATCATATTTTATCCAGGCCTTCCTTGCTATTTAAAGATTTTAATGAAAAGCAGTATTGACAGATATAGAACCAAACATGTATTTGCTGGCAATGGTGCCAAGTTATAACGTTTAGATCTATTTAACGTATCAGTATTTTATTTACTTAAATCATAGTGTTTGGGAAAAGGAATGTTTTATTTTAAGCACCCCTTTTTTTATATTTAGTGACTGACAGCGGAAGTGTAGTAAATTTAAACAGACATGTTTGGAATTACTTCATAGCATGCAGACTTACTCATCTTTGAACCACTTTAAAATACTTTAAACTGGAATGTGTCAATGCCCGTGAAAAAACAACAACAACAACCCTGCAATAACAATTCAAACTTACACTAAACCAATGCAAAACAAATCCTGTAAGCTTAAAAAACAAAAACAAAACAAAAACAACAGAATTCCCCTAAGCGATCACACCTGTCCAAGTTTTGAATACTTATTTCTTTTCACATCTGAAATTCTTTAGGGCTCTAGCTAGCCATTGCCAATCAATCTAATACCCTATTGAATTGAAATCAAATCAGATTGAATCATAGTATGTCGTTCCATCAGATGCCTATATGTATATAAAGTAATGGGTTAATCTGACTATCAAGAACTGTGTTGAATGAGTGTATATTCAAGCACATTCTAACGGATGTCCTTGTTACATTTACCCAAATAAGAAAATAAAAGCAGGAAAAAATAGAGCAACCCTTAATGAAAAATGAAACAAATTCACCCAAGCTTCCAAAATATCCATGAACAAAAAATAACAAAAACAATACATACAACAAATCAAACCAAACAAAAAATAACAATATTCCCCCGAGCTATTGCACCTGCCTCGGTTTATAACAACTTCCCTTCCTACACCTGCAATTCCACGGGGTTCCGCTGCCTACCTGCTGCCTGTTCTAGCTAGCCATTGCTAATTAATCCCATCCTATTGGATTTAAATCAAATCAGATTGAATCAAATGCCATTCCATTCAGGCAAATGTTAATTCCCATACAGAGTTGACCTGTCTTAATGCAGATGCCCATAAGTAATGGGTTAATCTGACAATCAAGAACTGTGTTGAATGAGTGTGTATTCAAGCACATTCTAACGGATGTCCTTGATACAGATACCCAAAAAAGAAAGTAAAGATGTAGAGAAAAATAGAACAACTCTAATGAAAAATGAAAAAAATTCCCCCAAGCTTGAAAAAATTCCACGGACTTAAAAGAATAACAAAAAACAAAACTCATAACTAATCAAACCAAACAAAAAATTTAAATTCCCCGAGCTGTCGCACCTGCCTCGGTTTATAACACCTTTCCTTCCTACACCTGCAATTCCACAGGGTTCAGCGCTGCCTACCTACTGCCTAAAGCCTGCGTCTACATAAACGTCCTTCAGGCTCATCTACTATCAAATCAACCGTAGATAACAAAAAGCATCCTCGCTGAATAAAACAAACCTTCTCGGCCGTTCTCGCATCGTCTCTTACGCTAAACCTTCCAGTATCCCCTCTCGCGATAAAAAACCTTGGAGCGTTCTCTCCAGCGAACCATCCACGCCTCCCCGCATCCCCACTTGCGGTGCGAGAAACCTTCTACTACATTTCTTAGCACGCTTCATTGACTCTCCACATCCAAAGCGGATGCAACGTCTAATCTAAATATTTCTTTTTCCCATTCAGTCTGTTTCCGGTTTAACGGTCTGTCGTCCCTCGCAGTCTTGATTAGTAGGATACGCAGAGCTAGCTTCGACATTTGCATGCTCCAGTGATGCCACATATATAAGCTGGATGTTTGATTGGTTTTGTTTTAGTCTGTCTTGCTCCAGCTGATTTTTGCTCTCTTGATTACTGGGAGTATCAAATTTCTGCATCAGGTGTATTTTTCCTTCAGTCTATTCCACCTTGTCTCCACCTCTCTCTCCTTCTGTTCCCCTTTCTATTTCCTTATTTTGTGAATATGTGCTTGTTTTACTCTCTTGTCTTCCCCTCTCTCCCTCCTTCTGTTCCTCTTCCTCTATTTTGTGAATGTGCGCTTGTTTTTACTCCCTTCTCTTCCCCCTCTCTCACATTTTGTTCTCCTTTCTCTTTCTATATTTTGTGAATGATGTGCTTTTTTTTTTATTCCCTTCACTTTCCCTCTCTCCCTCCCTCTCTTCATCTTTCTCTATTTTGTGAGTACGTGCTTGTTTTTACTACCCTTTCTTTCCCCTCTCCCCTCTCTGTTTCCTCTCTGTCTTTCTCTGTTTTTATGAATGTGTGTTAGATGGGTGGTGAAAGATGCATCTTGAGATCACGCACGGCTCTTGAATTATCCGCAAATAAAATGCTTCCTCCTCTAGCTGAGGCTGCTGTATTTGTTCATGCCTCAATCGTATAAATTTTGATCTTTCTTTCCTTATATATATTTTTGTATGCCTTGGTTGTTTCACATTATTTTCTTTCATTATCTCTTGCTTTTGTGTACATGTATGCAGTAAAAAAATAAAATGTATGCATTAAAACAAGTATCATTATAAAATAGGTTGATGGGGGGGGGGGGGGGGGTGATGGGGGGGGGGGGGATGAGTGAGCAAAAAGTATGGCATATCTGAAGATCACGCACTGTCCTTGAATTATCCACAAATAAAAGCCTTCCTCCTGCAGCCGAGGTTGCTGTATTTGTTCATGCCTCTATGATTTTACAAGTACAATCACTGGTTTTACATTATGATATTTGTTTTTCCTTATCTGTCATATAAATGTATGCATTAAAGCAAGCCTCCACGCTAACTTTTTCAGTACTGGTCCATTCAGGCAGTAAAATCATAAATTTTTCATTTTACTTGCGGCAATATAAAATTAACTTGCCCTCTAACTTTTAGATGAGATTTACGCATATGAATTTGCATAGTTCTTATTTAGTTGCCTAATCAGGCAAGCAACCTGTAGACAATTTTTGACATTTTAATTGTCCAACATCAAATTTTACGTGCCCTTGGCAACGGGAAAGTGCTTGTGTCGAGCCCTGATTAGTATGAAATGTTGTGCAGTAGGGGAGAGGAAAATGTCACGTGTGAAGATCACATACTGCCCTTGAATTATCCAGAAATAAAATGCTTCCTCCTTTAGCTCATGCTCTTGCATATTTCATGCCTCAGTCATTCTCTTTTTATTTCTCTCCTTTTTTGTTTTTTCTTCATGAATTCATTGAAAAATTAAAATTTATGCTTTGAAACATCAGTATTGAATGTGGGGGTGGTGGGGAGGGGGTAAGTAAAAAATAATATGTAAAGATCACATACTGCCCTTGAATTATCCAGAAAAATAATGCTTCCTCCTTCAGCTCACGTTCTTGTTTACATGTATTTCATTCATACATTACTTTCTTTTCCCCCTTATTTTTTGTGTGTATGTATGTATGCATAAAAACGTAATTAATTATATAAAGTGGTGATTTGGGGGGGGGGGGGGGGGGGGGAGGGGAGGGGAGGTTGGACAAATCCTTGAATTATCTAGAAATAAAATGCTTCCTCCAGCTGAGGAAGTTGTATTTTTCATGCCTCAATTATTCACATTAATTTGTTCTTATCTTGCTATCAAATGTTTGTACTAGAACATATAAGTATGAATGTGGTGGGGAGGGGGAAAGAGAAAAATGTCAGGCAGGTGAAGATCACATACCGCCCTTGAATTATCCACAAATAAAACGCTTCCTCCTCCATCTGGGGGCTGGTGTGTTCGTTCATGCCTTAATCGTGTACATTATGATATTTCTTTCTTTATCTGTCATTGTTTAATGTATGCATCAAAACATATATATAAGTATGAAATGTGGTGTAGGAAGGGAAAGGGTTAAATGTCACCAGTACATGCGTGAAGATCACATACTGCCCTTGAATTATCCAGAAATATAATGCTTCCTCCTTCAGCTCACGCTCTTGTATATTTCATGCCTCAGTCGTTCACATTATGTCCATTGTTTTCTTTCTCGTTGTGTGTACATGTTTGCGTTAAAATATTTAAGATGAATGCATTAAAGGGATCTAGTAACTTTTTGACATGCGCAAAAAGTGATGAATGATTGATACAATGTATATTGTTGTTATATGAAATGTCCACTGGGTATTGTGTGAATATTTCAAGTTAAATGGATGTTATATGGCCGAGTAATGAGCAAAAGTACAAAGTGATATTAACTAACTCATTGCACTGATGTTGTACATGGTTACGACTATCCAGAAGATAGTTTAACAGCTGAACCCTTCAATCGTAAATGTCTTTTTAACAAAAGGGAAATTCGAAAAACCGAAACTTGTCCCATGCTTTTTTTTGTTAATACAAATACAACAAGGTATGAGGGAACCGCTAGAATTCCAATTGGATTTTGAGGATTTGGACATTGCTACTAGATCCCTTTAAAACATAAAAATGTAAAATGTGGTGTAGGAAAGAGTGAAATGTCAGGCATGAGAAGAACGCACATTGCCCTTGAATTATCCACAGAATTGAATGCTTCCTCCTTCACCTGCAATATGTGCACAATATGTGCACAATATGTGTATGCCTCAGAGGTTCATACAAAACTATCTTTCTCTTTCTGTTGTGTGTACGTATATGCATGGAAATGTACTGGTTTACATTCAAACATTTATTAACAATATGTGGAATAGGGGTGGGGGTAGGGGGAAAACAGATGAAGGTTTGTTAAGATCACATACCGTCCTTGAATTATGGGTGAAAATGTACTGATTTGCAGTAAAACAAACAAAGTTGAATGTGGAACAGGGTGGGAAAGGGGAGACAAAAATGAAGGCTTGCTATTGATCACATATAGTCAATGAATTATGGGTGAAAAAGTACTGATATGCAGTGAAACATAAACAAAGTTGAATGTGGAACGGGGCGGGAAAGGGGAGAAAAAACATGGTGGCTTGTTATGTTCACAAACTGACCTCAAAATTATTCACACAATGGAATGCTTCCTTTTTTCACCTGCGCCTACGACATGATGCCCATGTTAATTTCTCTGTCTCTTTTGCTAGTTGTGTGTTTGGATGTATATATATAATTATATAATAAATAAATAATAAATAAAAATCATGGTGGCTAGGGCATGTTCCGTCTTTCGACGCTCGCGCGCATCACTATGTATTTCATGAGTAGGAGGATGGGGGGTTATGGGACATTAAGGCCTTTTCAGATCACGTTTTGACCTTGATATAATTATCATGAACATGGAATGCTTTCTATTTCTACCTGAGGCTATGATATGTGCATGGTTTAGTTATTTGTTACTGTCTCTCTTCCTCTAACTGGGTATGTATTTGTATGAATGAAAATATGTTTCATGAGTGGTATGGGTGGGTTGGGGTAGTATTGTGTCCTTTTCGGATCATGTACTGCCCCTGATATTATCATGAACATGAAATGCTTTCTATTTCTACCTGAGGCTATGATATGTGCATGGTTTAGTTGTTCATGTTACCTCCTCTGTTCCTCTCTCTGGTTGTGTGTTAGTATGTATGAAAATATGTTTCATGAGTGGGATGGGTGGGTTTGGTGGGTTGGGGGAGGATTATGTCCTTTTCTGATCACGTACTGCCCCTGATATTACCCCCCAAATGGAATGCTTCCTATTTTCACCTGAGGCTACGATATGTGCATGCCTCGGTTGTTTATGTAACTGTCTCTCTCCCTATTTCTCTGTGTGTATTTGTACAAATAATTTTTTATCAGTTGGAGGGTGTTGATGTATGGTGGTAGAAAACAGAGGGCTTTTTTAGATCACATACTGCCCTTGATATTATTGAAAAATTGAATGCTAGTAGGCTACATATATGCGCACACCTCTTTCGCCCCTCTCTCTGGTCTTGTGTTTGTGTGTAGGAAAATGTGTTTCATTAGATGAGGGGGTGGTTTAGGGGTGGTGTAGGGGGAATACAAATTGAATGCCCTTTCAGATCACGTTCTGGCCTTGATATTATCCACAAAATGGAACGTTCTCTTTTTCCACCTGAGGCTATGATATGTGCACGCCTCAGTTGTTACTTTCTCTGCCTCTCTCTCTGGGTGTATTTGTATGAATGAAAATGTGTTTCATAAGTGGAGGGGTGTTGGTAAGGGGGGGGGGGGGAAGAACATTTTCAGATCACAAACTGTCTTTGATATTATGCACAAAATAGAATGCTTATTCCTATTTTCACCTGAGGCTACGCTATGTGCATGCCTCTGTTATTTATGTTACTTTGTAAAAAAATGTGTTTCATGAGTGGGAGGGTGTTTGTAGGACATAGAGGGGGTGGGGAATGATGTCCTTTTCAGATCACGATCTGACCTTGACATTATCCCCAAAATGGAATGCTTCCTTTTTCTACCTGAGGCTACGATATGTGCACTCCTCTGTCATTCTTTGTCTCTATTTCTATATGCAGTATATTATGTTTTATGCAATATATTATGTTGTGTGTTTGTATCAAAATACATTTCATCGGTAGGAGTGGAAGGGGGTATGTTTTATGAGTGAGGTGATACATAACATGGGGGAGGGGTTGTCAAAGAGAAAAGTAAAGCCTGTTTAAACCTGTTCACCTAAACATTGTGAAGTCCCATACTCTTTGTACATTGCCTACCATGCAGGCTCCCTTGGCAAGGGGGTTAAGATCACGTCTGGTCCTTGAAATATCAAGAAAATGAAATGCTTCCTCTTTCACCTGAGGCTGTTCCTTTTGCATGCTTCGGTTGTTCACGAGTACGATGGATGTGGAAGGTCAGCTTAATTTGTTCTCCTTCAATTAATTCCCAATGCTTCATTTTTATGAAGTCTTGATTATATAAGTGTATTTTGGGAAGAGGTGAGAGAGAGAAGGTAATGCAATAGATAGAGAGGGAGAGAAAGTAAGAGAGAAGAGGAGATATAGAGAATGAAAATGGAGAAAGAGGGGGAGGGAGGGGAGGAGTGAAAGTAAACAAAAGAAAGAGAACTAATGAGAGGTGAGAATTAAAAAGAGAGGGGTGGGGGAAAGAGAACAAAGAAATAATAGCAAGAAAGAAGGAAGAGAGAGAAAATGTCCATGGAGGAGAGAGAGAAAATGTCAATGGAGGAGAGAGAGAAAATGTCAATGGAGGAGAGAGAGAAAATGTCCATGGAGGAGAGAGAGAAAATGTCAATGGAGGAGAGAGAGAAAATGTCAATGGAGGAGAGAGAGAAAATGTCCATGGAGGAGAGAGAGAAAATGTCAATGGAGGAGAGAGAGAAAATGTCAATGGAGGAGAGAGAGAAAATGTCAATGGAGGAGAGAGAGAAAATGTCCATGGAGGAGAGAGAGAAAATGTCAATGGAGGAGAGAGAGAAAATGTCCATGGAGGAGAGAGAGAAAATGTCAATGGAGGAGAGAGAGAAAAATCAATTATGATGACAGTTGTTTTGTTTAGATTTTACGACATGCTTAATGACAGCTTAATGTTTTTGTATTTGTTTTCTTGTTGTTTTCTGTTTTTTTCCTTCTGTTTGTCTTGATCACTTACCCAGTATTACAAGTTAATCTGCTCATGAATGATTTTCTATGAAAAGGGGGAAAATCTTCAAGTTGCATGTCCAGTGTGTCCACATCTTGAGTAGATGTAAAGACCCCATTCCTTCCCATCTCTTTTCCTCTCTGTCTTACTATCATTATATCTCTCTTTTTATATTGCTCTCTTAATACAGTTAAACCTGTGTATAGTGATCACCCAAAGGAAGCAAGAATAGGGGCCACTGTAGATAGGTGACATCAATAGTCAGGTTCCACAATACTGCTTTTCTCTGCAAAATATGTAAAATAAATTCAAACGCATCACAACATAGATTAAATATATATTTTTAACAAAAGGGTTATTTACGAAAACAGTATTGATGTCCATAAATACTGGAGAGGAAATCATTTTTAGTGGTCACTATAGACAGGTTGGCTGCTATAGACGGGTGGCCACTTTCTCAGGTTTGACTGTATCTCTCTGTTTCTTTCACCTTCTCCTTGCTACACCCTCTTTCCTCCTTTCTCTCCTTCCCCTTTCTTTTATTAGTTTCCCTCTTCATCTCCCTATTGTCTCTTTTTACCCCTCCCAGTATTTATAGACATAGTTTTCAATACTGTTTTCGTAAATAACCCTTTTGTTAAAAATATATATTTAATCTATGTTGTGGTGCGTTTTAATTTATTTTACATAATTTGTTATTTATACATGTATGTGTATATTAACCCATGCAGGACTAATTGATTTTGCCATTACATGTATTCTCCATAGACCCTAACCCGAGTATTTATGGGACAGTCCCGAATGGGTTCATTTGTGGATAATTCATTTGCTTGCATTCAATAGGGGGTTTAATATACAGTATATGCTATAGATAATAATGCCTAAATGAAGTCTGTGGGCATGCTAAATTCTCCTGTGGCATAGAAACAACAGGGTAGTGTTGGGGGACTAGACTAAGAAGACGGTAGCCATCTAATCATAATTCCCCAAGCTGAATCAGAAAGTGTTGGACATTATAAATGAAATATCAGATTACGGTACTAAGACATATAAGACAGTGTTGTTCTTTGCAAAGTGGTCCCTTTTAACTATATTTGTTATAAATAATAATGACTGAATGAAGTCTATGGGCACGCTAAATTCTCTTGTGGCATAGAAGCAACAGGATAGTGTCGAGAGACTAGACTAAGAAGACGGTAGCTATCTAATTATGATTCCCCGAGGTGAATCACACAGCGAGCGGTCCCACGCTTGAATTCCCCTCTGCCCTACTTGTTAGAATAAGGTCAACTTTGGACATGCGAAGCGGGCATGTGTGATGTAAATGCATACTGACCGGTAGAATAGCCACTCTAATGTATGTAATCGACAGTGGTCAGTTGAAACAGAAGTTGTGCAGGGTGTTTATCCATACTGCCCATAAGGGTCGAAGAGAAATATGCTAATAAGCTGATTTATGGTTTAGGGAGAAAATTTAACAAGAAATGCAGATTGACCGCTAGAATAGCCACTTTCTTTTAGACAGTGGTAAGTTGATGTGTTGGGTGTAAATGCATACTGCCCATTAGGGTTGAAGAGAAATATGCTAATTACCGGAGTTGTGGTTTAGTAACAAAAATAAGACAAAATATGCCTGGATAAAAATAAGTAAATGTATGCAAAAAATGCAACTAGTTGGCATGCATGATTTAGATATATACTGACCGCTAGGGTAGATGCAAAATAGACTGGTCAGATGAAACAAAATATGATTTGACCTGAGATGTGATCTGAAAGGAGAAAAAGATACGAAGGACAGGTGGTTGAAAGTAAGTGAAAAAATGTATACTGATCAGTATGAATGAAGATGGTAGTCAGTTAAAATTAAAGGGGACCACCAGGCATAGAACAACACATACTAATATGTTTTAGTATTGTTTTGTGATATCAAATAGATTCCCAACATTTTGCAAAGGGTTGTGTAATTCATAAACAATGCAATTAATCACCAACACTTACGGAACCATTATTATTTCATGGTTCTGTATGCGCCAAATATTTGCGAGTGTGCCAATTCTATTAACGCGTATGTTTGGAGACAACAGAATCCCAGACAATTCGCTCTGGACAAAGGTAGTCTTTGTACATGCAGACCCACGAACGCATGCTTGAGAATGGTGATGCGTTTTCTAATTATTTTTTTCTTTCTGGAAACATATTTTTCTGAACTTGTTGATGGAATGCCTGTACTACTAAAGATGTTACCTTTCATTTATAAGAATATTATTTTTGCGTGGTGGTACCCTTTAAGATGGATTAGTATGTATGGATTAATATATATGCTAATTGGTTGGTTGCGGTTTAATGAGAGAGAGAGAGGAAAATTATTGATATGCTTGGGTATAATTATATATAATTATGATGAATGTGTGAAAATCTCAGGCTAGCTATATGAGTGAAAAAAGTTCAGAACACTTTGTCACGAATAAGGTAGAATACAACTTTGTGAGCTGTGAAGTGTTTATATAACTGATTGTGAAACATATGGTTATCGTGAAACATATGGTTATCAAAAACATGTAGCTATGCAGTAGCAAGTGGTTATATGGTCAGAGCTCAATTCCTGTCCTACTTAGTTGAATAAGGTCATCTCTGGACATGAGAAGTCTGCATGCATGATGTTGATACATACTGACCAATGGGAAGACACCACCGGTCAGTCAAAACGGAGGCTGATTATAGGATACTGCCTAATTAACCTGCTCAGGACTGACTGATTTTGCTACAACATGCATTCTCCATAGACCCAAGCCCGAGTATTTTCGGGACCAGTCGTGAACGGGTTAATACCCTGATAGGGAAGAGGAGAATGATCCTAATCAGCTGAGGAGTGGTTTGATGAGTGAGAGAAAATGAATGATTTTAGTTAAGCAAAGAAAACGATAGAAGTGAGAATAACATACTGGTCAGTTGAAGAGATTATATAGACAGATAAAGAGAAAAATTATAGCTGGTGCAGTTATAATATAGGGCAGTTTTTAAAAATATAGGAAAACCTGTAGCTACAGTAGCAAGTGGATAGATGGTCAGAGCTTAATTTCCGTCCTACTTAGTTGATTAAGGTCAACTCTGGACACGAGAAGTCTGCATGCATGATGGATATGAATACTGACCGATGGCTGGACAGTGGGCACTCCATTAGGCACTGGTCAGTTGAAATAGAAGCTGTTAAGGATGTAAATGTATACCTCACTTAGTACCCCAATTGGGTAGGGGAGAGAAAAGCTTTGTCAGCTTAGGTGCAGTTTAATAGGGGAAGAAGTTGATGGATGGTCAGCGGAGATTTACGGGATTGCGAAAAGAAAATCTCATAAGCCCGATGTTTGGTCTTTGGTCAATTTCTGCAACTAGAAAATAATGCTGTAGTGATTTTATATAAGAAAAGGGGATTGAATTAATCTGATGTGGTAATTATGGTAAAAACAGATATATACATATCAACAAAAAGATTTATTTTTAGATCAGAGAGAATGATATGCTGAAAATAAATTCGACATTGAAAGCTATTTTTATTTTTTTTGAGGGTGGTTGTTATGAACGAGCAGTTTTGGTCAGTAGAAAGGAACAGACATTTGATTGAAACATAAATGCGTGAGAGAGAGAGAGAGAGAGAGTGCGAGAGAAGAAGAGCAGAGAAGAACAGAATATACATGCAATACAAGGAGATATCTTTCATAGAGAGGAACCAAGGGTGGATGAAATCAGGAGTTTATGTTTGGATATCCCAACTGGAACTACTTTTTGTGAGACACACCTATATTTCAGATAAATCCCGGCTGTCCCTCCGTCCGCTACCTCGCTTTACGTCAGACGAGAGACCTTTTACGTTGGCCATGCCTTCATGAATATTCATGACCCCCCAGTGACCTGATTCTGTGTACAGCCGGCCACTTGTGCATTATGCAGGCACACCCGCTGCGACGATGCAATCAAGTGGCGGATCGGCCCGTCTGCCACCGTTTGTGAAATTACCTGGCCAGAAGTGTATCTTGAGATGCTCAGCTGATCGGATTGTGTATGTATGTGTGTGTGTGTGTTTGTGTTTGTGTATGTGTGTGTGTGTGTTTGTGTGTGAAGGAGAGGGTAGGGTGGAGCAGAGAGGAGAGAGGGGGAGAGCAGAGGAGAGAGAAAGACAGACAAGCAGTTAGCGAGATAAAATAATGGAAACAAATTTAAACACAGCTAAAGGGAATGAAAGAAAGAGAGAGAGAGAGAAAAAAAACACCACAGAGCACATGTTCAAGTGTCCCGTCTACTGCCGCTTGTGAAATTACTTGGGAAAAAGTGTTTCATAAGCTGCCCAAGCTGATCGGTTTGTGTGTCTGCGTGATGGTGTGTGTGTGGGGAAGAGAGAAAGAGAGAGAGGGAGAGAGAGAAGCAATTCCAAATGCTTTTATCTGACCTCTCTTTTCGTAGACACTTGAAAATAGATGTTTAAATATAGATGTTTAAATAGAGATACAGAATAAATATACATGTAAATCAGTCCAAAGTACTCGGCCTCCTAATAGTGACGTGGATAAGAGGAGAAAGAAGCAAACTAGACTTTTGTAAGTTTGTACTTGAAATCGGGCTGTTTATAGCCATAATTTCTTGGAAGATTCAAGGAGAATTTGGGATTGTTTATGTTTTTGAAGTTGTTTTAATGCTTTACTCTACAATTAACTCAACCTCTTTTCTTCTTTAAAAGATTACAAAGTTAAAGATGATTATACCAGGCCTATGGACGTTTTGTTTTTGTTTTGGAAGAGCTGGGACTTAATGATCAGCATGTTCTATTATAAGTTCTAATTAGCTATACAAGGACAGTACTATACAGAATGGCAAATTCTCCATATATGGTTTTATATGAGATATTACATCATCTTCCCTTTTTAATCTTGATCAAGTAACCCCCCCCCCCAAAAAAAAAAAAAAAAAAAAAAAATTACACTGGTTACCATGAATTGATTATACATATGTAAGTCTAACATCTTATGTCATTGTATATATTATTACAAAAATTCTCATGCAATAACAAATAATAAAAAACCGTAATGAAATCTCAAATCCCCAAAGTGGTTTTCACATACGTAAGTCTTAATACCTCACCAAAATTCCAGCAACCTTCCTTATCCTTTGCCATTCATGACTAGAAGGCTGTTACCGAGTCCAAGAATACTCCTTGTAAACATTAAAGAAAGCAAGGTTTTGTGTATTTTGGGATACTGAGATACACGTTTTATGTAAGGTAACATTGTAAACATATATGTATATCTAAGAATACTCCTTGTAAACACGGAAGAAAGCAAGGTTTTGTGTATTTTGAGATACTGAGATACATGTACACGTTTTAAACTTAGCATTGTAAACATTTGACTATCCCTGTACTATAAAACATATATCATTTCATATACTGTAAATGTGGTAATGTTCGCGGTCCTCCGCGAATATTAAAACCCACGAATATAAATGCGCGATTTGCACTGCGTGTGAACACTTGCTCGGCCGCGCAATTAAAAACCTGCGAATGTGTTTCTGTGTCGCTCAGCGCGAAATATTAATCGCGCGAAAATATCAATGTTTACAGTAGTGTGTTCTTTTTGTCTCTTCATTTATTTGTTTACGCAAATTTAGAAATAGAAGTACTAGATGAAAAATAAGACAATTTTAAACAGCGCTTATGAATTAAAAAAATTCTTGAGATTGAGTGGTCATGAAATTGTGTTTTATAAATACATATTCCAAAATCAAATACAGTAGTCTTGAATGGGTTAAAGGGGTAGTACAGTTTTGGTAAGGCTGAACGTTAATAATGTTACCGTCCAGGTTTGGTTAGTAACTAATAGTTATAACTCCACCATGCTCGAAAGATATACAAAATTACAAACGACTAAGTAAAAAGCCCGTTATCGTTAAAAAAGAGCCATTAAAACACAAGAGGGCGTTTTCTAAAAAGGCATTGGTTTCAACCATTTTTCATACAAAATTATGCATGTGACGTTTAATTGAAATAATGATTAAATAAAGAGATCATCAAGAACTATTTAAAACACGCTTTCGAACAATTTTGAAAAAGTGCAAGCATTTAAAAAAAAATTTGAAAAAATCATCTAATTATTTGGGCCCCAAATAATTATAAGATCAGATATATTTATTGATATTTCAGCCGTATCTCGGTCGATTTTGACCAAATAAAGTTTATTCTGCCATTAAAATTGCATGTTCTCTCAAATTCGACACTCAGTTTTTCATTACCTCACAAAAAAATTGTGATGTGCAGCGCCCTCTCTACCAAAACTAAACTACCCCTTTAACCTGTTTGATTGTTTCCCCTTTGCCCTGCTTGTCCCTTACTGTGTCACTATAAATGTAGACAAAGGTTGCTGACAATGGATGAACCAGTTGACGTCTGTTTGATTTTGATATAATCTTAAACGGGTTAGTGCTCTTTGTGATGCAATAACCTATCGGTTAACCCTTTAGTAATTGATAAGTTTGATTTTGTATTGTAGAGTAGCCATATGAACAACTTGAGTGGTGAGAACTGTAAAGCATGTTGTTATTTGCTCTCGGTCAACATAGTCTAGACATCTAATGCAGTGACTGTCCGCCTCTCAACTACTATTCATGCAGTGATCATGCTGTCCCTGTGTGACCGTTTGACAGGGATAGCGTGATAGAACTAAGGATGGACAGCGAGGGGTGTGTGTGTGTGTTTTTTGTTTGTTTGTGGGTGTAAGTGTGTGTATGTGCGTGTGTTTATGCATATATGTGTGTTATGAAAAAATATTGAAGAAATAAATATCTCAAAACAAGTGTGTGTGTATGTTTGTGTATGTGTGTGTGTTTAAGTCTGTGTGAACGTGTGTGCGTGCATGTGTGTGTGTACAGGGAGGAATCCACCTGTGTGAATTGTGCTCTTCATTACTCCAATGTGGGCAAAGAATAAGTAAATACATTTTAGAGCCTTTATATACAGATGTTTAGAATTAAGATATCTGCGCTGACAAATATATCCATAAATCCATAAAAGAACAAAAATTTTTTTGGAAATTACTTAGGTAGCACATTTTTACCGGCTTGTATTTAAAAATGAAATAGCAATCATTGTGATATTAATTAATGATAACAAAATAAATTCTAGCTCCATTTTTGTGTGTGCACAGGCTGAATCCTTTGTTGCCCACGCTGTTGCCCCTCTGTCATGGATGTTGCCCAGCACCCCCCCCCCCCCCCCCCCCCCCCCCCGTGTGACCACTGGAGAGGAAGACAAAGGTGCCTAGTGATGCCAACAATGATTCTACATGATTGATACATTCATTTTGAATATGTTGAGGTAAGAAGATAACATTTTCCGATCTAGATATAGTCAGATATTTGTATGATATGTCCAATCAGAGTTTAATAGTAGACAATCGTTTATCTTTTATTTAAACATGATGAGATGCATAACTGTATATAAAAAAAAAAATTGCAAAATACCATATGCTGTTGTCATTACATATTTATTTCATTTTGTTAGACAGTTTTTTGCTAAATTTGAACGCTATTATGAATAACAGAATTTGATAATGAAATTAGATGCTCTGCCCTTTAGCAGTAAACTGGGTGAAATACCACATGGTGGAGTTTAGGAATTAAATACATGAACACAAACACCAATTTTACCTTAAAGGGATCTAGTAACTTTGTTGAATGGTTTACAAAATGTGTATTATTGTGATCTGATATGTCCACTAGTTAGGTAATGTGTGAAAATTTCAGGTTAAATGGATGTTATATATATACTATGGCCGAGAAATTAGCAAAAATGCAAAGTGATATTCATTAACTTATTGCACTGACTTAGAACACAGTTATGACTATCCAGTGGATAGTTAAAAATCCGAACACTTCAGTTGTAAATATCTTTTTAACGAGTGGGAAATTTGAACAACCAAAACCCTTTCCATGCTTCTATTGGTAATATGGATACAACATGGTATATTTAAGAGAACCTCTAGATTTTTAATTAAGTTTTGTGGATTTGGACAATGTTGCTGGATCCCTTTAATTCAATCGGCCTTTTCGAATATGGTCAAATGACATGATATACATCCCTTCCCAGTAATTGTTTTATCGTCAGTATTGTGCTGTTCTCAAAATACCATATGGTTTAATTGTTATGCATTTAATTTTGTTTGATATAGCTATATTATGAATAGTATTTAATGATGAACTTTCAGGAAACCCCCAAAGTGGATAATATTACTTCTAGTCTAGTCTAGCTTTTGTCTCTTAGCTCTTGGCATCTGTGATATCGTAATTCCTGTAACATTAATTTATTTATACACAGCTGACTTCTGCAAACAGCATGCTACAGACAATAGGACTTGATCCTATTCACTAAATATCTTGTTATAAAGAGTGTTTTGGAGATGGGAATACAAATATGGCACTTCAGGAAGAATGCAGTAGATTTCCCAAATTAACCTTTTTCTAATTTCACTTTAATAACTGTCAACGATTTAGAGTTAAAAAGGGTATCAGCAATTTATAAATCGTCTGAATAGTTTCCAGTAGCAAGATGGAGATAGGTTTGACACCCGTTTGAAATTTTAGATTGGACAATGCTGTAATAAAAACAAGGAAAGATAAATTAGTTATTGTGCAGAAAGTCATACATTGTATTTCTTGCTTTGCACATGTATATGTACCAGACAAACACCATATTTTCCCAGTAGCAAGATGGAGATAGGTATGACACCCATTTGAAATTTTATATTGAACAATGCTGTAATAAAAACAAGGAAAGATAAATTAGTTATTGTGCAGAAAGTCATACATTGTATTTCTTGCTTTGCACATATGTACCAGACAAACACCATATTTTCCCAGCTGGATTTCCTGCCTTTGGTATTTCCATGCCAATCTTGTTGTAAAAGGTTGACAGTATCTTAACCCGTTCCCAACGAGTTTATGAAATCCCCATAGACTTTGTACACAACCCACCCGGTTCCTGTAGTCAAAGGGTTAATACAGTCTACCCTTTTGAGGGTTAAATGTTCTAAATCATGCTAAAATGGTTTGCACAATCAATTCTAATTTTGGTACGAGCATTTTCCTGATCTGTCATGTTTCATTTATTAATTTATCAAGAGACTCTTCTTTAATATTGAGGTATGTGCTTAAAGGGGTAGTTCAGTTTTGGTATAGAGGGCGCTGCATGAAATAATTTATTTGTGAGATAATGAAAAACTGAGTGTAAAATTTGAAAGAGCATACAATTTTAATGACAGAATAAACTTTATTTGTTCAAAATCGGTTCAGAAACGGCTGAAATATCATATATCCTATCGGAATCAATCTGGGGCTTTTTTTAAATTTAAAAAATGCTTACACTTTTTCAAAAATGTTCAAAAGAGGTTTTTAAATAGTTGTTGATGATCTCTCTATTTAATCATTATTTTAATCATTATTTTAACATCAGATGCACCATTTTTAATAAGAAATTTTTGAAACCAATAAGTTTTTAGAGAGAGGCCTCTTGTGTTAAATAATGGCTCTTTTTGAATAACAGGCTTTTTACTTAGTCGTTTGTAATTTGTTATACCTTTCAAGCATGGTGGAATTATAACTAGTATTAGTTTGTAATGTTATGGTGCAGGTTTTGGTTACTAAAATTCAGTTTGACCAAAACCGTACTATCCCTTTAAAAGCTGTAACAGAGATCCACAAGAACTTTCATGTATGTATATTTCTGGGAAAGATTATTAACTATATAGGAAATGGAATAAATTTTTGTAGATGAGACAGTATATTACATGTGTATGTGACATATTTCTGAAGCGAATTCCGTGAACAAATCCCATTCATTACTCTCATTCTGATGCCAACATAAACTTGCCCTGGGGATGACGGAATATATAAATAAATGGTACTCTTAATTTAAAGGGGTTACTACTTTCTTTTCCCCTCCTGTCCAACCTCTCCCCTTAACCCGCTCAGTACTTGTACTGACAAATACATGGGCTGGTATCTTGGGAGAATGCATATTATGCCCAAAGCAGATAGTCTTGAAAAGGGTTAACTTCTGAATACACATGTGCAGAGCGCCCTTATTTTTCACCCTTTCATCGGGGAGAATTTTTTATTAATAAATAAGACTCACAACTTGAGGATTTCTTCTACTCTCTGTCTCATCTCTATCTCCCTGTTCCTTAACCTTATTTTTCTGTTATTCACTCACTTCTACTGCCCTGCTCACCTTGTCAATCCTGCTCCTCTTTTATACTATTATTGGGGTCCATTCTACATACATATATAAGACTAAACAATTTATTACTATTTTCCTTCCTGTTTTTCCCCCTCACACACTCATCTCTGTTTCCCTTTTCCTTTAGTTTATGTTATTTGCACACTTCTACTGTCCTGCTTACTTCTTGGCCTATCCTGTCTCTTATCTTTTCTTTCTCCATTAATCAATCAAACTTTACCAATATTGAGGATTTCTTTTACTAGCTTCTCTCTCTCATATTTCCCATTTCCCTTTCCCTATTTTCTGTTATTCACACTTTTATGTCATGTCTCCCTACTCTTGGCCATCTTGTCTCTTTTGTATTTATTTATTTATTTATTTATTTTTGCTGGGGGGGGGGGGGGGGGGGGGGGGTGGAAGCATTGTGCATTAAGATTCACAAATTCATTTTGTTTTACTCTCTCGTCTCTTCCCTATCTTCCTTTTCCTTTTCCTAATTTTCTGTTATTCACAATGTCATGTCCTGTCCATAGCTGCCTAATTATACCTCTCTTTCATTCAATAATTTGGGACCATTCTATATTAATCAACAAGACAAGAAAGCAAAGATCTCCCTTCTTTTCCCTTTTCCTTATTTACTGTTAGTCACACACTTCTACCAACCTGCTCTCTTCATGCCCACACACTGCCTCTCCTTCATCATATTGTTGGGGACCATTCTATATCAATAAATAAGACTGCTATATTAAAGGGATCTAGTAACTTTGTTGACATGTGCAAAAAGTGATGAATGGTTGATGCAATGTATATTATTGTTATCTCATATGTCCACAGGGTATTGTGTGAAAATTTCAAGTCAAATGGACATTGCATGGCCAGGTAATGTGCGAAAATGCAAAGTGATATTCAATAACTCACTGCACTCACTTTGTACACAGAAGACAAACTCACACAGAGTTTTTCTTATCTGAATACTTTGATCGTACATATCTTTGTAACGAAAGGGAAATTTGAAAAACCGAAACCTGTCCCATGATTTGATTGTTAATACGAATACAACAATTGTACGAGGGAACCGCTAGAATGAACAATTTATTTTGAGGATTTGGACAATATTACTAAGTCCCTCTAAGGGTTTCTTTTGCCCTGGCAGCTTCTTCTCTTATCCCTATCCTTTGTTTTATGATATAAATACACTTCTGTCGGTGTACACATTATTTCTTACTCTTCCCCCATTTTAATTTCTCATTCGCTGCATTCCTGGGGCTATTTGCCCTGGCAGCTCTTTCTCTTATTCCTATCCTTCTTTTTATGATATTAAACCATTCAGAACTTGTCCCGAAAATACTCTGGCTATAGTCTATGTAGAATATATGTTATGGCAAAATCATTCAGTCCTGAACGGTTTAATACACATCTGTCTGTGTGCAAGACATTTCTTACTCTTCCCCCATTTTAATTTCTCTTTTGCCCCATTCTTGGGGCGATTTGCCCTGGGCAGCTTTTTCCCTTATCCCATCCTTCTTTTTTATGATATTAATAAACTACTGTCTGTGTACACGTTATTTCTTACTCTTCCTCCATTTTAATTTCTCTTTTGCCCCAATCTTGGGGTGATTTTTAAGTCAACAACATCCCCCTGGGGTATGCTTTGCCTTGTCAAGGGGAAGATCATTTCTCAATCTTTGGGATTTATGAATGTAGAGGAATATATTTTGGGTTGAGAAAGCGAAAGGCGCCAAGTCAACTTTTGTTCTTAGGAGATGGTCATGTTTAAGGATTGGAAGATTTGTTGAAACCAAGGAGTCATCTTGTTGAAACCAAATGAAGATCTCTATTTGTTGGATAAATATTCACCAAAATAAAAAATCTTTACTATTTGGCATGATGTAGAGAAGCTTAGTTACGACCTACAAGGTTTTATGCAGAACTCATTTTAGCCCAAAATTGACATAAGGCCCTTCTCACTCTCACCGGACGAGATGTTCCCTCATCTCTCAGAATTATGAATAAGAAGGAATACGTCCCTTCATACTTGTAATGAAAGATGGGGAACTTTGTTTCTTTATATATCTGGGATTTATTGATAACTTTGAATAGAAGCTGGGGAGCGATTTATAATCTTTACTCATTTTTGTTTTGCATTAAACTGTATTTAGGACTGTCTCTCTGTCTGGGTGTGTGCATTCTGTATAGTGAACTTGGGATAACCCTTGGTTTTTGTTAAGCCATTTATGACTGCTACCGTAAACCGGGGTGACTTTGGCCACTTTTTGAGAAGGATGTATTCTCATCAAGTCTCGCTCTTTAGAACTAATTTCTGATTCTATACATTGTCCTATAAGATAAATATATTTGAAACAATACAAAATTTGTTCTAAAAAGTGAGGCTTAAAGGGGTAGTTTAGTTTTGGTAAGGCTGAACTTTAGTAGCCAAAACCTGCACAGTAACATTATAAACTAATAGTTATAACTCCACCATGCTTGAAAGGTATACAAAATTACAAATGACTAAGTAAAAAGCCTGTTATCATTCAAAAAGAGCCATTAAAACACAAGAGGGCACTTTTAAAAAAGGCATTGGTTTCAACCATTTTTCATACAAAATTATGCATGTGATGTTTTATTGATATAATGAGTAGATAGCGAGATCATCAACAACTATTTTTAAAACGCTTTTGAACATTTTTGAAAAAGTGCAAGCATTTTTTTATTTTTTTCTAAAAATCATCTAATTATTTGGGCCCCAAATAATTATAAGATCAGATATATTTATTGATATTTCAGCCGTTTCTGAGTCGATTTTGACCAAATAAAGTTTATTCTGCCATTAAAATTGCATGTTCTCTCAAATTCGACACACAGTTTTTCATTACCTCACGAAAAAATTGTGATGTGCAGCGCCCTCTCTACCAAAACTAAACTACCCCTTTAATGAAAATACATTCATCTCAAAAAGTGGCGAAAGTCACCCCGGTTTACGGTACTGAATAAACTCAGGCTGGAGCTTCTGGATGTGTGTTATTCTGAAATAAGATTGTCTTCAGTGGGTTAAAGAAGTAGTACCATCAATATAAAGAGAAAATGAGATTAATTTGATTGACAGTTTAGCTCTGCAAATGCGACATCTGTTGCAGCCTTATGTGCATTTATTGGAAAACGGGGTAGATGTCGTCCACAAATATCTTGGACTGATGATATCAAGAGAGTGTCTGGACAAGGAATGAAAGGTGCAACACAACTGGCAGAATATAGAGTTGCCTGGCGTGCTCTTGTGAAGACCACAGCAGCGCGCGCTCTACAGCGCCATGCACCTGAAGTTGATGATGATAGATCTAAATGAATATAAAACAATTTATTGAATTTAATGGTATTCTTTATCAACAATGATGGACAGTTAAAAAAGAGAAATGGAAATCAACACTATAAGGCCAACATTCTCATCTGTGGCTCAACTTTATTCCAGGCTAAAAGGACCAAATTACCAGTAACGGTTAAACCATGTTGTGCATTGATGAGAATCTGGGTCTAATTAGACCCTAAATATGTGCATATATAAAGGAAAACATTTATATAATTACTTAATTCCTGGGAATTGTGACTAGAGTCAACCAAGTCACTCAGTTGGTTTAAACTGAGCTCAATTAAACACAGTGTCAGTGAAATTAACAAGTAGTGGACATTAGGGTATAATTTCAACCATTTGGAGGCAGTATTGATAATTTTGTTGTTGTTATTGTTGTTGTTGCACACAATCAACTGACTATTTCTTACTTGATGATGTATCAAGCATCTTTTTGTTTTATTATAAGAAGATGACAAAGCATGATTCTTGATTCAATATGGAATTGCTGTGTCATTTTTATCATAAAGAAGTTAAAACACAATGCTTTGATATTTGATCTTGGGGCTAAGGTCCACTTACCCTAGATAAGCAGCAGAGAAATACATATTTATGTTTATTTATCTATTTATTTCTCTACTAAAAGAGATGGATTCCCCTTGTCAGCCTCAAGCTGTTACAAAAATATAATGTGAACTATGATCCTATTGTAAATTGCGTGTTGAGATTATATTTGCTTTATATTATTAGTGTCTAGACAACTTTGACCTAGTATCACTATTTGATAACATCTTAAAACAACTCATTAGTGTCAAGTGAAAAATAAATACAAATGCATGAAAGTAAATTTTAAATCAAAATGGTCCTCAATGAAGAAAATAATAGAAGTAGAGTGACTATTGATTTGACAATCGCAATTTGACCATGAGCACTAGAAGTAATAGGATTGGAAAAGTCTGTATTTTCTCTTATTATATGTGGATAAGTTTTACATTTAAGATATTTCAACCTTCCTACCGACTCCTTACACATTTAATACTATTGGTTTGTATTTGTACGGCATTTATTTATTTTTAAAATTTTAAATAAAGTGTATTCTGTTAATTAGTTGTTTTATAAAGTGATAAATAAACTGAACTGAGCTGAAATTTTAATATAAGAATGATCTATCCAGACTATCTGAATTTCTGATGTGGTCAAATGGTACATTTTGTAATCAGAAGAGGGATATTGGATAGAACCAAGAAAAAGGTACCAAACACAGAGCTGCCAACCGTTAAGAAAATCTGAAGGGAATACAAAAATATGAAAGCGCATCAAAAAAATGTGAGGAAAAAAAGAAAAGAAAAATTAAACAAATTTGTTTTCTTCTGATTTTCGATCCGATTTCTGCATGATCCGAAATCGGCAGATCCGATCCAATCATGGTATGATCGGATTCCGATCCAATGATTGGTTACAGCATTAAAAAATATTTACCTTACAGTATGCATTCGTGCTGCGTTAAGACATAATTAGGTTTTAAAATATTTGAAAAGAGGGCCGGTTTAAACAAATAGTGATTTTGAAGGAAAAATACTAATTTTGGAGTTGTGCTGAGTACTAATTTCTGCTTCCAAAGGTTGTCAGCTCTGCAAACAAAATAAACTTTATGACACCAAGGGCTCGCTCCTTAATGACAAATGATACATAGTTATCATAATTTGTAGTAGACCATTAACGTCTTCAGGGGTTATGTAAACTTGGGGACAATTGGGCCAATGCTAGACTGAAGGATTCAAGATTTGACTGCTCTTGTGTTTATCAGGAACTTAAGTGTTTCATTGATGTTACCCTAGATGAAATGATGATAAGAACACTCAAAGTTGTGTCTACAAATTTGGGGACCCTTGACACACATCAAAGAATGTTTATTTCCAGTAGTTCAGTGCTCTCAATGATTGCATGTGTATACTTTGGAACAATATCAATACAATTGGTTATAAAAGGTACCCTGATAAGTGTACAAACTTGCACAATTATAAAAAGTTATCATCTTCTCCTGGGGGTTATGTAAACTTTGAGACACTTGAGACACTTCTACATATTGATAGATTATTGAAGGTTGTGTAGACCTGTACTAGGGGCCCTTCAATCATCAAAGCAGTTGTAAATCACTTATAATATCACCTTTTATTTGTAGATTGTTATGTAAACTTCGGAACATTTGGGAAAAACTCAGACCCTTAACCCGTTCAGGACTGGTCCTGAAAATACTTGGGCTTGGGATTATGGAGAATGTCATGTTAAAGACAGATCAATTGGAATTGGTTAATAGGGATCTTCAAAAAATCAAAGAAGCGGTTAATTGCACGCTATCACCTTTTATTTGTAGAAGATTATTATGTAAACTTGGGAACGATTGGGGCAATGCTAGATACAGATTGAGCCACTGACCTTGTGTGACAGTCAAACCGGTGTATAGTGATCATCCTCAGGGAAACACACACAAAAGTGGCTGTTGGAGTTTGGTGACCTCTATACACAGGTCCCATATGTACAGTCAAATATATGTATAGCAGGCATGTGAGACTTCCTCGTTTCCGCGGAATTCCGCGTTTTTGAAATATAAAATCGTGGAATAATCGCGGAATTCCGCGATTTTATTGTAAAAAAAAAAGAAAAAAAGAAAGATTTTTTTTATTTATTTATTTTTTAATTTATTTTTTAAAAACTTTACTTTATTAAATGTATAGAGACAACATTTAAACGTAAATCTGACCAAATCTTACCTAGTAATTTTGGAAGAATTATGAAAAATGGGTCGAGAATGCATTTAATACTCAAAAACGTCAAGGCCTGGACCCCAGCCACAATGGACTTTGTGCTTGCAATGTGCACTTACCGCACACTTGTGCAATTATACTCCGACTTTCCTCTTTTTTCTTCTTACCCCACTCACATGCCTGGTATAGAGATCACCTAAGGGAAATAAGAACAATGGCTGTTGTAGACAGGTGACCACTATAGGCAGGTTCCACAAAACTGTTTTCCTCTCCAGGGGATCACTCTTGGTGGTCACTGCTGTATCATAGGCAGGTTGGCTGCTATTTACAGGTGCCCCTTAGGCAGGTTAGGCAGTTTCTCTGTAGGCATGGGCGTCGATCTGTCATTGATACCCATTCATCAGGGGGGGATGATCTATTCATTCATCCCCCCCTGATGAATAGGTATTACGTAAGTATCGACGCCCATGTCTGTAGGGGATCACTTTTGGTGGCTACTAGTAATAGGGACATTGGCTGTTATAGACGGGTGTCAGGTGGCCACTAAGACAGGTTTGACTCTATGTGGAAACTATACTTTGGATAGGATTTGATATTCCATAACTCCCATTCTTACCTAAGAATATCTTACAGGAAAGCTCTACTTGATCAATGGGTCATAACTAAAAAAATAAATCTTGTACATTTGATTTCTAAGGTAAATCACACATTCTCCATTGACCCCAAATTTAGATAGATCAGTCCCAACAGGTAAAAAAAAAAATCAAAATCAAAGTCTAAAGATAAGACGGTGCTGTGATCATGAGTGGTACCATGTCATAAATCTTCCTCCCACTGCCCTGGATTGGTTGACTCTTGTCTAAAAAAAAAAAGGGGGAAACAAATTGCAATTTATTCCGGCCTAGTCATGAAATGATTAGATAGGCTTGTGTTGCGGAGAATATAGTTCTGGCTACTGTGTCATAATTACATACTTATCACTTCTATACAATGATTTGCTTTTATTGTTTTCTTAACGACAATAATCCGGTTAGTATTTTGAAGCAGTCCTAAAACAAATATTCCTAAACTGGTTTAGGACAATTCCAACTCAAGGGCCACTTTATTCAATTGGTTTGCACAATGAACATTAAAAAGAAAGATTGTTTGCTCAATTAGCATTGTCTAACATGAAATGGTCCTTATGGTTTCATATAAAGCAGAAAAGGGGGCGGTGCTGATTTATATTTAGATTCTGCTTCACTGCTGTGCCAGGACACATACATTATACTGGGTGTTACTCCATTGACATTGTGTTTTGGTATAGCTACAGGTGCTTGTCTGTGCCGGCCACCATATCTAAAATATTAAACCTGTTCAAGACCGGTCCCAAAAATACTCATACTGGGGTCTATGGAGAATGCTTGTTTACCAACAGTCAATTAGTCTTGAATGGGTTACACCAGTGTATTTTTTATCTTGGGTTGTAACTCTGCACAATGACTGATATCCAAAGTTTGTTTACAAACTAAAATTACACAATCATCCTTCCTTCTTGAGACGTCTGTTATTTGCCCTGGGTAAACTTAACTGAGGTGGTAGAGGCTCTTAACCTCAAGTAGTTGACTTTGACAAGTTAAAAGTGACGGCCTGGATAAAAAGGGATGATATGTTTTTTTTTCTGTCAGGTGACAACATTTGTAAGTTATTACGGAATGTTATGGAACGACCTTGATGATGCAGCTTTTTTAGAGTGGAAATGATGACATTTAGTTATTTTGGGGATCAGTTCATGGAGTGCCCCCATTCAGGGCACCGGCTGTTGCAGAAAGGGATACAATCGATTCTAAGATACAATTAATTAGATAATTTGCGCATTTGAACCAATTAGATATGTGCATTTAGTCACATGAACTGACTTACATGTACAATTCATTTTAACGTCCAATCGATTGTATCTCTTTCTGCGACGGCGCCCAGGACTGATTGATTTTGCTATGAAAAGGTATTCTCCATAACCCTCAGGGTAAATGATGAGGGACAAAAAGATGATGATATTTGTTCTTTGTGAGTTTTGTCACATGATCTTCTCAATGCACATGAGTCGATTGGAAGGAATGCTCCCCAGGGAGTGGAGATGGTGCACACAATGTGTGCTGGTTTGCATTGTATCCTATGACCGGGGTCATAATAGTGTTACGCGCTATGGAACATTGATGTATTTATGTATTATTAAGTGCTATACCATGTGTCTCAAAAAAAACTATACACTTTTGAAATGGCTGCCAAATAAAAAATATATAATTCTGGGGGGAAAGGTTTATTTGTATGGAAAGCTCATAAACTCAACTTTCATATGACACCAAAAAGTCCGAAAATAATTCATGTTTGGGTGAGCACTGCTCACTTTTGTAAAGGGTGTGAAAATTAGGTTGCGCAGGAATTAGCCTTCCAATATGTGAGAGGTAAGTCCTTTGGAGCTTACAAAATTGAGGGTGATATGATAAATTCATGATCAATTGCGATCAGTTTGGGTTTGCTGAGTGAATTTTATGGTTTATTAAACCAAACTTTTATGCATGAGTGAACAGGAATTGCATTTTTTAATTTTAGCATTGTAACTTTCCCTGGTAGACTCAGTGGTGTGTTCATGAGAGTCAGGATGGGGTGATGGTACATGTTGCAATTTCCATGTTACAAACTGTTATTTTTTACATCTGTGACTTTGAATAAAAACCTTCACCCCACATTTCAGTTATTGTAAGATTAGTTGAACATCTCATTGATTTACGTATTCTGTAAGGATCTTAGGAGGTGAAGTTGATCTTAAGAGCAACTTTGGTATTCTGTAAGTTGCTCTTAGAGTTGCTCTTAAGACCAACTCTGAAAAGTTGCTCTTAACTTAAGAGCAACTTTTCGAATATGTAAATGTATGCAAATATATGCAAATAAGCATCCTAAGATAAGAGGTATTCTATAGATGAAGATAAGAGCAACTTTTTGATCTTATCTTAAGACTGCCTACAACCAGTCTTAGTTTGAATTAAACAAAACAAAAATAATAAGTCCCCCCCTAATCAAAACTGCGTAACTTTTTAACAAAAAGGTTTTGAGAAAAATAACTTGGCAGAATTGTTTCTACACGTATTGGCTAACTTCTCTGTGAAAATGAGGTTGATCAATCAAGTCATGCATGAATAAGCACTCATTAAAGGCAACATTGTCATTTTTCAAAAGTCAGAAGAGTAAAAAAGTGACAATTTTGTGTTTAACGTGTGCAATAATTAAAGCGTGTCCTTATTTAAAACATGTAAAAATAAATATGAAGAAATATTTTCTTCAAACACTTATTGATAAGCAGATAATATTACATCTCAATTACATCTCAATTCCATCTCAAGGAAATAAAGGACGCTTAAACTTGTATTATTTTATTTTCTATGAGAGTGTGTTCAATTACACCTCTCTTTATTAACTGAAGTTTGTTTAAATGAGTAATATGATTGCTGTTATAATGTCATACTGTTAAAAGATGTTGTAGTTTGTATCAGGCTACCAAATATGGCCCCCTGTTGCGCTTATCAGCTAATTAAGCACATTAACACAGATAATTCCGTGTAGTGAACTTCTTTTGCTTATCTATTTTCCTTTGTGGTTAAGCGCAATAAGACTCATCGCGCAAGCAAAAACCATCTTCTGCGCGCTAAAAGTAAAGTGTGTACAAATTAATGGGCAATTTGTTTGCACAGGGAAATAATTGACATCGTTTCAGATTCGGCAGATTTGTCAAGTTTATACAAATATTTGTTGGATAAATGTAATCTTGAAGATTTTAAGAACACTTTGATAGCACTTTTATTGGAAAAAGTTTATCATTTATCAAAGAAAACGGACCTTTTATATAGGGGGCCATATTACGGCACCCTCTTTCAATTTGATTGTTGTATGCAATGAAATGCAAATCGCCATTACGGGACAATTACGATCACAGTCGGCAAATATGTATGGCATTGTTTTCATCTTCATTTGAAGTTCATTCTTGACGAATTTTGTGGCTTCTTCAAAGATATTTTTTTAGATATCAGTTGTTTAAACTTAGGGGGCCATATTCGGACACCGCATCATACTGTAATATACTTTGCAATCAATCAATCAATCAATCAATCAATCAATCAATCAATCAATCAATCAATCGTGATGTGGCCACGTGGTATCTACTTGACAATTCTGCAAAATGATTAGTTGTTCATCAATGAAAACAAAGACGATGATTGGTCGAATGGTTATTAATGGGCGTGGCTCATGAATATTTATGAGCTAATTATTTATTCATTATTCATGCTAAGATCGTCCTAAGAGCAACTTACAGAATACCACTTAGGCACATCTTAGGGAGCTCTTAGAGTTGATCTTAAGAGCAACTCCTAAGATCAACTCTAGGATGAACTTACAGAATACCACCCCAGATGGGGATTATGTAAATTGATTATTCAAATACACTGTGTTGAAAAAAGGGAAAGTTACAATGCTACAATAATAAATGCAATTCCTGTTCACTCATGCATAAAATGTTAATCCCATAAACCACAAATTTCACTCGGCAAACCTAAACTCATCACAATTGATCATAAATTTTTCATATCATCCTCAATTCCGTAAGCTCCAAAGGACTTTCCTCTCACAAATTGGAAGGCCCATTCCTGCGCAACCTAATTTCCATACCCTTTACAAAAGTGAGCAGTGCTCATCCAAGCATGAATTATTTTCGGACTTTTTGGTGTCATATGAAAGTTGAGTTATGAGCTTTCCATACAAATAAACATTTCCCCCCAGAATTATATATTTTTTTATTTGGCAGCCATTTCAAAAGTGTATATTTTTTTTGAGACACACGGTATAAGCAAATATATTATTATTATTATTTTTATGATAACATTCTTAGCCCATTCAGGACTGTCACTAAAAAATGATCAGGTTGTGGTCTGTGGAGAATGCATGACGAAGCAAAATCAAATCATCTTTCATGGGTTAATAGGGTTTTTAAGTTAATACATGTATGCATGGAATGACTTTGATGGTGTATTTCTCTTTGGAAGTCATGAGAAAATTGTTAAAGTGGGGTGTTTTTTTTGTACAAAGGAAGAATTATGCATCTGGATTAAAACAAAAATCAAATATTTGTTCCTTGAGTCTGATGATTACATTCTTAGGTTTTGGGATCTCTTCATGAAATGACTTTGATGATGAAGCTGCTTTTGGAAATCATATGATTTAGAGTGGATTGTTGTGGAGATTTTTGTGTGTGCAAAGTTGATTTTACATCTACATTGTAGATAAAAACAATAATATTTGTTCTTTGTAGCGCATTATGAGATTACATATATGCACTCTTTTTGTCAGTTCATAGAGTGACCTTCATGATTTAGCTCTTGGAAATTTTGCGATAATAAGGAATGTGAGGAGATTTTGTGCGCGCAAAGGTTGAAGAAATGATAATATTTGTTCTTTGTAAATAACACATGATGACATTGTAATATGTATTCTTTATTGTGTGAATTCATGACATTGTAATATGTACTCTTTATTGTGTGAGTTCATGACATTGTAATATGTACTCTTTTTTGTGTTAATTCATGACATTGTAATATATACTCTTCATGACATTGTGATGTACTCTTTTTCATGACATTGTAATATGTACTCTTTATTGTGTGAGTTCATGACATTGTAATATGTACTCTTTTTTGTGTTAATTTATGAAATTGTATATGTACTCTTTTTGTGTTAATTCATGACATCGGATATGTACTCCTTTTTTATTCATGACATTGTGATATGTACTCTTTATTCATGACATTGTGATATGTACTCCTTTTGTGTTAATTCATGACATTGTAGTATGTACTCTTTTATGTGTAAATTCATGACATTTTAACATGTCCTCTTTTTTTAATGAATTTATGACATAGTTTTCTGTACTCTTTTTTTTGGTGTTAATTCATGGCTTTTTGGAAGTCTTATGATATGGAGAAGAATGTGTGGAGATAAATTGTGTTGCAAATGTTGAAGTAAAGATAAAAGATGATAATTTTTGTTCTTTGGAACACATTATGGCAGTAGTACCCCTTTTTGTGTTAATTCATGTAACCGTGATGATGTACAGCTCTTTTTTCAAGTCTTATGATATGGGAAGAATATGTGGAGATTAATTGTGTTGCAAATGTTGAAGTAAAGATAAAAGATGACAATTTTTGTTCTTTGGAACACATTATGGCAGTAGTACCCCTACTAACCTTGATGATTTAGCTCTTTTTGGAAAGTCTGGAGTGTGTGGAGATTTTTGTGTGCACAAAGGTTGAAGTAAACATAGACACATGATAATATTTGTTCTTTGTGGCACATTATGACATCCAAAAGTTTGGAGCCACTTCATGAAATGAACTGTATGATTTAGCTCTTTTTGGAAGTCGTATGTTATGATATGGAGAAAAATGTGTGGAGATTTGTGTGCACACAAAAGTTGAAACTTAAGATACACAAATGATAATATTTGTTCGTGTGTGGCACATGATGAAATGATGTACTCTTTTTTGTCAGTTCATAAAGTGACCTTGATGATTTGGCTCTTTTTGGAAGTCTTATGATATAGAGAGGAATGTGTGGAGATTTGTTGGTGCCCAAAGGTTGTAGTAAACACACACAAATGGTAATATTTGTTCTTTGGAACACATGATGACATTTCTGTGACCTTGATGATTTAGCTCTTTTTGGAGTCTTGTGATATGGAGAAGAGTGTGTTGAGAATTTTGTGTGCGCAAAGATTATTGTAAAGATACACACTATGATAATATTTGTTCTTTGTAGTATTCACAGGATGAAAGTCTGGAACTATTTTTTGTCAGTTCATAAAGTGACCTTGATGATTTGGCTCTTTTTGGAAGTCTTATGGAATAGAGAGGAGTGCGTAGAGGTTTGTTTGGGTGCCTACAGGTTTTAGTAAACATACACAAATGGTAAAATTTTTTCTTTGGAACACATGATGACATTTCTGTTAACTCATGTGACCTTGATGATTTAGCTTTTTTTTGGAAGTCTTGGGATATGGAGAAGAGTGTGTGGAGATTTGTGATGAAAGTCTCAGGATGAAAGTCTCAAACTATGTTTTTGTCAGTTCATAATGTGACCTTGATGATTTTGCTCTTTTTCAAAGTCATGCTGAAGACAAGATGTTGAATAAGACGTCTGTCTAAAAGGTGATTGTGATCATTAATGTTAATGACTTTGTTTGACACACATTTACCACAGACATGTCAATGAACTTGCAAGATTGTTTTTTTTAAAGCAGTATTTTCAATATTGGTAGTATATGCACATTGTGGTACACAAAATCAACCAACACAAATAAGACAATTTGTCTTTCTGTATCTACATTGGTGTAATGTGCAGAAAGTTCTTTAGCTCAGGGGGGATGAATGAATGGATCATCACCCAGACGAATTGATATCACTCACGGCTATGCCTGTGTTTATCCAATGTTTGTATTAAACCAACTTTCTTGGAGTTTGTAGGTGATTTACACTTACAGAAATGTATACTTATGATATTACACAAATGATGCTGATCACAAAATAAATATTGTCTGAAAAAATACACTTTGATTAAGTAGGTCATGAAGGTGGATTATGTTTACTTTTATTCTTCATATCACTTGCAATACAATGCCTAGATGTATAATTAAGCAAACAATGACTTAGCAAAACTGGTAAAAACAGTCGCAATTATCTACCACTTACCCCCTAGATCTGTTTGAACATTTATGTAGTAGGGCCGGTTCAATGTGGGTGCAAAGTTTAAAAAGTAGACTGCCCCGTGTCCCCCCCCCCTAGATCTGTTTGAACATTCATGAAGTAGGGTCTGTTGTGGGTGCAAAGTTTAAAAAGTAGATCCATCCCCCTTCCCTCCCCCCCTTCCCTCCCCCCCCCCCCCCCCTCCAGCAGTTTCAACACAATTTGGGTTACAGTTCTAATGAGACATAAATGTATTTGGGAATAAAGTATATTGCTCATCACCATGCAGTCTAAAACAAAGTAAATGGAACAAATGATATTCATCTACCAATAACTGTGACTATGATAAATCTTGTTCCAGAAAAAATACAAAATGTTTAATACAACATATATAAAGTCGTGAATTAAAACTCTGCTTCATTATATTGCGCATATCCCCTTGATTACTGAGCCCAGGATGTGCATTTTACTGATATCAAACTATATCAAGCTGTTAACCAGTCCAGAACCCACTGATTTCGCTACGACATGTATTCTCCATAGACCCCAGCCCAAGTATTTGTTGGGACCAGTCCCTGAAGGGGTTAAATTTGTTTGGATAAAAGATGCCAGATCAACAAGTTTGTTCCCACAACTTCATGTCAATTTCAATATGTTTCGATCTACTGTAGATATTAGATATATGTTTTGTTTATGTTTATTATTTGTATTGAAAACAACAACATTACAATAAGGGTACGTGGTCAGTGCACTCGTGTTTAATTGCCTGCAGCCTACAGCTACCCCGGCATTCCTAACCCATGTAGGACTGGTACCCATATACTCAAGCTGGGTTCTCTTGAAAATGCATTTTATGGCAAATTCAACTAGAATTGAATGGCTTAAATAATTGTTCCTTTACCTTTTCTCAATTTTTGTTGTTTACAGACATGTAGGAAATCCCAAGAAGCGATGCAGCAATTTTCGTAAAAGCCACATTTCCCCTCCGTTTGGCCTTGCCAGTCTATGTGAGTATACAGATTGTCATAAGAAATTATTAGAAATTCAAACTTGTTTTTTCCCTTTCTCCTTGGAAAATCCTTGGGGATTCTTTCTAAAAAATGTAATCAATACAGGCTGTGTTCCCTGAGGAGAAATATTAGAGTGGGCCATATCTTGCGCCCCCGCAAATTAGCATCCAGAACGTTTTCGTTGACGGCTCTTTGAAAGTGTCCTTGAGGAACCAGTTCATAACACATACACAAATTGCTCATCTAAATAAACATGTCTTTTGACTTCTAGGGTTTTAAATTTGTTTGCACATGTTGGTTTGACTTCCGTAGTGCCAACTTTAATCATCTATTTCTTAAAGCTCACTTAACCCATTGCCTTCAGGAACCTGGTGGGCCCTGTAAGGTAAAGTACCTTGACAACCCATTACATATTATAGATATATTATAGATTATTTCCAACATAGCGGAGCTGACCAGAAATATATAATATAAATGAAAATGAGCGAAGAAAATAAGGCTTTTCTGGGATTCGAACCCGAGTCCTCTGGATATAATATATATTTGATTTGGTATATCATTTGTTCTGCTGGATACCCAAGCCTGAGTATTTTCTGGGCAGGTCTTGAATGGAATGGGTTAACCAGTTGACCATGATTCCTCTTTGAGTTGTCTTGGCTTGA
Organism: Echinarachnius parma; assembly: GCA_037951105.1. Lineage (NCBI taxonomy): Eukaryota > Metazoa > Echinodermata > Echinoidea > Clypeasteroida > Echinarachniidae > Echinarachnius > Echinarachnius parma. The sequence continues at coordinate 75,200 of JBAMJV010005790.1, forward strand.
AGTCTGGTTTGATCCAAATCAAGTTGTCCTTAATGGTAAAACAATTTCCGATTGGGTTGTACCACACTCTTTCAGTGCTCAAGATGCCATTTTGAACCACACTAAATATAGATAGGTCTATCCATCTACAACTTCTGTGGCATGCAAGGTGTTAACCTGTTCCATACTAGATTTTGCAATCCCAATAGAGTCAATACAGGACCAACCAGTTTCCCGTCTGCAATGTTTGGCTTTATATAGCCCTTCACTATCTGACATATGATGAACTCCAAATAAACTACCAAATATCCATCCAGGGATGTATTATATCTGTGATACTCTGAGAGATGAATGTTAATGCATTGTTGGCCATATTCAATATTCTACTGAGCAACTGAGATGAGGCTTTAAATAGTCCTTCACGATCAGATGATTTATAATGAACTCTAAATAAACTACAAAATATCCATCTTGGGACATATAACATCTGTGGTAGTCTTAGAGTTAAATGTTAAATGCATTGTGAGCCATATTCAATATTCTACTGAGCAACCGAGTGGAGGCTTTAAATAGTCCTTCACGATCATATGATATATAATGAACTCTAAATAAACTACCAAATACCCATTCTTGGACATATAACATCTGTGGTAGTCTAAGAGTTAAAAATTAAATGCATTGTTTGCCATATTCAATATTCTACTGAGCAACTGAGATGAAGCTTTAAATAGTCCTTCACGATCATATGATATATAATGAACTCTAAACAAACTACAAAATATCCATCTTGGGACATATAACATCTGTGGTAGTCTTAGAGTTAAATGCTAAATGCATTGTGAGCCATATTCAATATTCTACTGAGCAACTGAGATGAAGCTTTAAATAGTCCTTCACGATCATATGATATATAATGAACTCTAAATAAACTACCAAATACCCATTCTTGGACATATGTATAACATCTCTGGTAGTCTTAGAGTTAAATGCTAAATGCATTGTGAGCCATATTCAATATTCTACTGAGCAACTGAGATGAAGCTTTAAATAGTCCTTCACGATCATATGATATATAATGAACTCTAAATAAACTACCAAATATCCATCCTGGGACATACAACATCTGTGGTAGTCTTAGAGTTAAATGCATTGTTGGCCATATTCAATATTCTACTGGTGCAACTAGGTGAAGCTTTATATAGCCCTTCACTATCGGGTGACAAATGAACTACCAAGTATCCATCCAGGGATGTGTAACATCTGTGGTATTCTAAGAGTTAAATGTTTATGCATTGCTTAGAGATGACTATTAATCATATCTGGTGATTATATAAATTTAAACCATTGTTGTTATTATTATTATTGTGGGCCATATTCAATATTCAACTGAGCAACTGAGGTGAGGCTTTATATAGCCCTTCACTATTGGGTTACATATGATGAACTCCAGCCCTTCACTATCAGGTGACATATGATGAACTCCAAATAAACTTGACACACCTTTGGTGAAGTGGTACCTTACCAATAAAGATAACATCTGTTTGACAGCTAAGTATATTGTCTGTACTGATGTTAAAGGTACACTTGAGTAATGGTACTTCCCCTCCCCCCCCCCCCAAAAAAAATGGTTGTTGATGATATCTCTATTTAATCATTATTTAAACAAAACATCACATGCACATGTTTGTATGAAAAATGGTTGAAACCTATGAGTTTTTAGAGAGCGCCCTCTTCAGTTTTAAAATCTATTTTTGAATGATAACAGGCTTTTTACAATAGTCGTTTGTAATTGTGTATACCTTTCGAGCATGGAGGAGTTATAACTATAAGTTTGTAATGTAATGGTGCAGGTTTTGGTTACTAAAATTCAGTTTGACCAAAACTCAACTATCTCTTTAGCTAATGTTATTTGTTGAATCCTTCATTACTTTTTCTGATTCCACCACCATGAATTTCTAAAAATGCTGTGAGAATATTTAGTTTTTCCAAACGCACATACATGTCTCACACTCCGATTCTAAGGCACTACATGCATACACACACCCACACACGCACACACACACACACACACACACACACACAGACATCTCTTTTTGTAGGTTTTTATTCCCTGGTAAATGGTGCTTCTGTCTGGTACTGTTTATTTATTCAAACATACATACATGCCCCACACTCGCATTCTCAGGCACTAAATGCATATATACACACACCCATGCACACACAAACATCTTTTTAAAATTTCAAACATGTAGGGAAACTGACCAGGAATATCTTATAAATAAACAAGAGGAAATAAAAAAAAAAGGGTTTCTCTGGGATCTTTGTCGTACGTTGATTAATGTTGCTTCTGTCTGATACTGTATCTCAACTTTATGGGTTTGAATTATTGACCGGTATGCCACGACCGACCGACCGACAGGTACAGACTGGTTTCCCCCAAAGACCCCCTGAGATCCAGGGGTCCGTTCCTCTTACTCAGGTGAATTAATGCATGTTGAAATAATCATTATGGCGGTGGCTAGGTAGCGGCTGTCACATACTCTTTATTTTGAGATAGCTCTAGGAATTCAAACTTGGATGTGAGGTGATGGTACTGCCAAGGGTAAGAAAGGTACATTGGTGAGATTGATAATGGTTATGATGATGGGGGATAGTGTAAGGCTGATTTGGAACCTGAAATCTTTGAAAAGAGAAAGATACATTTGTTATTGTAGTGGTTAGTTAGGTTGTGGCTGGGTAGCGGCTGTCACATACTCTTTATTTTGAGATCTAGGGATTCAAACTTGGATGTGAGGTGATGGTAGAGCCAACGGTATGAAAATAATAATGTTTGCAACCCAAAATTCTGAAAAAGAAAAAGGGTAACATTATGGCGGTGGCTAGGTGGTAACCAGAGGTAGGGGCTGTCACCTATTATTTTGAGATCTAGGGATTCAAACTTGATGTGAGATGATGGTACTGCCAATAGTTAGAAAGGTTCATTGGTCAGAATGACGATAATGATGATGGGGGAAAGTTGATTTGTTAAATAACATGGCAGCCTCCAGTGGTCACTCAAAACAGTTGATAGTAGTTTAAAAAACATTGATTATTTTCTAGTATTAGTGATAATAGGAAAGAAACAAATAGAAGTGACAGGTATATTATTTACTTATCAGTAACTGCAAGCCAAAATACTAGCGTATCATTTTCCCTTTAAATAGTCTTGTATGGGTTAAAAGAGGTAAGGGGATGTAAAGATGATGATTAGGGTAAGAGGTGTAAGAAGTAATAGTCTTGTATGGGTTAAAAGAGGTAAGGGGATGTAAAGATGTTATTAGGGTAAGGAGTATAAGAAGTAATAGTCTTGAAACATGAATCAAAATCATATATACAAGTAGCTATGGCTATGTGGTTGTCACCTTTTATCTTGATATTTAGGGATGCAAACTTGATAGAAGATGATCTTCGAGGTTAAAAAGGGTGTAATGAATATGGAGAGAAGGGCAAGGTCAATTTGCATGTTGTGGCAACGGGAAATAAGAGTGACAAAATATGATTTTCATAATGAGGGAGTAAGGAAGGGTAGATAGGGTTTAACTATATGATGAAACCTAGTAATTAGGAGGAATGAATGATCATATTGACATTGAAAAGGTAAAAGCCGTCTCTTGTCATCTTGCATTGTGGAAATTAATAGAAGAAGAGAGCAAAAACTGGGGTAAATCAATGGTTCAAGCTTCAAAATGGAAAAGGGGATTAGAGAGAAGACAAACTGAAATGATGATTTTGATGACATGAGAATTGGAAAGATAGAGATAGCTAGGTGAAACATATTAGGAACCTGGGGCCCTTTTTTATGAAAGGGTCTTAGTTAAGACCGTCTTAACTGTCACGTGACTGTGACTGATCTACGGACATACGGATGGCTTTTTTTTTCGATCACAAAGGACAAGGTTGGAAGTATAATAGCAAAAACGTGACAGTTAAGACGGTCTTTCATGAAACTGGCCCCAGGATACCCCAGAAGAAAGACATACATTACGACAATGCTAAGGTAGAGGTTGTCATATATTCATGCCATGCTGTGGGGACACCGTATTGTTAGGGAATGAGAGCACAATATAGGTCAAAAGGATTGTTCGAATTCTTCACAATTGAAAACAGGGGATTAGAGAAAAGGAAAAATGATAATAATAATTTTGATGAAATAATTGGAAAGGTAGAAATAGGTGAACAATACTTTGAATCTGTATAGTTTATAAGAAAGTTGGAAATGTGAGATTACAGAGAAAGCAAAATGATAATGATCATTTTGATGAGAGAATTGGAGATGTAAATAGAGGCTAACAATATTTTGAATCTGGATAGATAATATGAAATAATATAATCTTTACGATAATGCTAAGATAGAGGTTGTCACTATTCTTATCACGTTGTAGGGACACTGTATTGTTAGGGAATGAGAGCAAAAAATAGGTTGAAAGGATTGTCCCAATACTGCAAAATGGAGAAAGGAGATTACAGAAAAGGCAAAATGATAATGATCATTTTGATGAGAGAAAGAAAGAGGTTAACCATTTTTGAAATCTGGATGGTTTAAAAGAAAGAGATATAATTTTTACGACAATGCTAAGATAGAGGTTGTCACTCTTTTGTCACGTTGTAGGGACACTGTATTGTTAGGGAATGAGAGCAAAAAATAGGTTGAAAGGATTGTCCAAATACTGCAAAATTGAGAAAGGAGATTTGAGAGGAGTGATAATGATCATTTTGATGAGAGAATTGAAAAGGTAGAAATACATAACCCATAATTTGAATCTGGATATTTTCTAAGAAAGGAATAATCATTACATCAATAGTAAGATGGAGGTTGTCACTGGTCATGTTGTGTTTTCAGTGAGGTCACTGATTGATATTGAGAATGAGAGCAAAATGTTGGGCCAAACAAGGATACAAAATTGAAAAGGGTATAAGAGAGCAGACAACATTGTTCTAAACTTGAAGAGAATAATTTAAACGTACAAAATCTAAGCAAAACATATTTTGAATCTGGATATTTCATACAAAAATGAATAATCAATAATTTGGCAAGATGGAGTGTATCACTTACCATCTTGAATTATTTGGGATGTGAAATTGATAAAAGGTGAGCATGGAAAAGCGGGCAAGTAAAGTGCATACAACAGAATATGATATATGAGAAGAAGATAATGATAATGGTGATTTGAGAATGATTAACAGGAGGAGTGGTATTAATGATGACGATGAGGGTGATGGTGATGGTGATGGTGATGGTGATGGTGATGGTGATGGTGATGGTGATGGTGATGGTGATGGTGATGGTGATGGTTAAAGTGATGATGATGAGGGAAGACAATTATGATAATGACAATGATGAGGATGATGAAAATGATACTGATGATGATGATGACTATAATGATGAGACGGAGGAGGACAATTATGATGATGAGGGACAATGATTATGATGATGACAGTAATGAAGATGAGAATGATACTAATGATGATGATCATCATCATGGTGATGATCATCATAATAGAAATGAGAAAATAATGAGGAAATGAGAAGGGTAGAAGAGTAGATACATATTTGGATACCTAGACAAATTAAAAGTAATACCGATGGCTAAATGACTGCTGCTCATCAGTCCATCAGAAGTTTAGATGCGGTGCCTAGAACATGATAAAAGGTGAGCTTAAACATTTTGGCAAAAAAAAAAAATGTGAGGATCTAGGAGCATATGTGACCTTACACCACAAAACGACCGTTATGTCGCCGTGGTAGTTTGTCTGTTATTAGCTGATATAGCCAAATTTTGTTTGAAATATGAGATTCTGGATTTTAGTATTTCCTGAATAAGGGTATCATAATCTTCCTTTTGTAAAATTTTGAGCGTCAGAAATCATGATTAAATATGATTTCTAATCAAATAAATGTGATCAGATAACAGTGCTTGAATAGACGCCGATCTTTGAAACAGCCCGTTTTCTCCCTAACTTTAAAACTGATTCAGCCATGTTCCAAATCTTGGGTGCTCATTTTGAGAGGGTTTGCTTAGTCCAAATATGACAAATTATATACCATTTTAAAGGTAATGACTTCTACTTTAATGTCCTGTAAACATTAGCATAATCATTTTTCCCGACTTATTGGTCGTTTTGTGGTGTGAGGTCACATATATGGACCCTGGAAACTATAGGATTGTTGCTTTCAAAAGTAAAGTGGTTTTATACGGTTGCAGAATGGATAGAATGTGGGCATGAAACAGGGCGGCAAGAAGAGGAAACGAATGTGCAGGAATATGTGAGACATGAATACAAAAATCATTAATGGTAATGGCTTAGCAGTGAGGTGTCACATTCAATCTATTAATATGGGTACTGGTCTTGAGAGAATGTGAGCATCAAATGTGGGGAAGGGGACTAAAAAGGGTTTGGGGAGCTTTAAAGGCGGGTTAGAGACGCTCCCTGGGAATCGGTGGATTCTTTTTTTGTTGTTAGTGGTTCGATGGTGGTTGTCGCTTCTTATTTTGAGATTTGGGGAGGCAGAATTGAGAGAAGGTGATCTTGAGATAAACAGGAAAAAACACTCAATCCTTGTTTGGGAGGGGGGGGGGGGGGGGGTAGAGGGATTCTTACTTAAAGATTTGGAAGGAGGGCAGAATTTATAGAAGGGGGAATCTTATCTTGAGGGAAAAACAAGAAGAAAAGTAAGTGTAAAAAGGCGGAAGGTATGATACAAAATCAGTATAGTAGTGAGGTTCTGGGTGTCACATTTAATCTTGAGATATAGAAATGTTGACTTAATATGAGGTGAGCGAGAAAAACTGAGTCAAGAGAAAAGACAGAAAGACGTATACATGTGATTAATGTGAGTATGAAGGAAGGTCGACAGTGATGATGATGATGATGATGATGATGATGATGATGATGATGATCATGGTGATGATGGTGATGATGATAAATATTGGGTGACAAATACTGGTGTGAATTTATGGAAGAGGTATTTCAAAAGCATGTAAGATGTGTGTATGAAAAAGTATTAAATAGTTTACCATATACATGTATGTACATAGATCTATCAAATTGATTGATTGGCCAATGAGGATGACTTTTATTGTGCATTGTTGTTCAAACTGTTGTTGTTTGATACTGGTTATTTTTCACGAAGTACTGTATATTAGTCAGTTTTTGTTAAAATCTCCACAAAGAAATCAGCAAATTAAACAGGAATGACTGATTTTATGGACTGACTGAGAGCAGTACATCATTGCACAAAGAAATGGAAAACCCTGAGATAAATCCCCTGAAGAAATGTAGTCAGGTTCATCCAGAGGACAAGACTATAAAATTTCAAAAAAAATCATCCATATTCATGGCCGTTTTCACGCTCGTCCTTCGGGCCAAGTCGGCCCATCCATTTACGAGCTTTTAAGCCCCAATTCTTCATCTTTGTTTCACACTTACTCATCAAAAATTAATCAGTCTGCAAAACTCTCCACCCCCCTCTGTGGGTTCTCTCGCTCGGCATGCACGCTTGAGCAACGGTGGTCCGATCTTCTACTGATGCAATTGTAGCTGGGGCGAGTGGAGGTAGTAGAAGAAAATACAAATGTCTATTTCATCATTTGGTTCATTGCAAAAATAGCTGAAAATGAAAGGGAAATGCAAATGAGAATTGTTTCATTCACTTCGTCGCGAGATCGATTAAAATCATTACTCTCCAAGACTTAGATGAGAAAAAGAAGTGATTGTAGAGTGCGACTGGCCATGTTAGAGAATACAAATGTCTATTCCATCTTTCGCTTCATTGCAAAAATAGCTGAAAATGAAAGGGAAATGCAAATGGCAATTGTTTCATGCACTTCGTCGCAAGATCGATTACAATCATTACTCTACAAGACTTAGATGAGAAAAAGAAGTGATTGTAGGAAGAGTGAATCAAAAAAGGAAAGTGCGACCGTGGCCATGTTGTGATAAAACAAGGACAAATGGAAGTTTATTGAACTTTTTTTATTCAGTCTATGGCTAGCATTGTGCAAACAAATTTGAGTGAGCATGATCTTATTCAGTGTTTTGTTGCAAGAATGAGATGGGCAGAAAGGGAAAAAGGACGAATGCAAATAACCATAAATCAGTTACTTTGTAAGGATGACAGAGCAAATGAAAATGCAAATGATAAATGTTTCATTCATTTGGAGATTGCCTTAACTCTGAAAGTGCCAGGGATTTGAATGCTCTATGGCATTTGTGTGCATTGTAACTTGCAAAAATGCGAGCTTGGCACTCAAGGAGTTAAAAGTAAATGCAAATAATTGTTACATTCTGCTCATTGCAAGATTGATCTTAAAACAATGTAAATGAGAAAAAGAAGAGATTGTGGAAATGATTGAACAAAAGAAACAAACGATTGGGAGCATTGCGGAAGAAAAGACAATGCAAATGAGAATCGTTTTATTCTGTGCATCAAGGAATAAATTCCTGCCAGTTCACCCGTTCATGAAATGATAAGACCAAATAAGAAAAAAATTGTCTTATGATCATTCAGTCATTTATTTTTCTTCTCAAAGTCAGGGTGTCAATAAGTGCCCATACATTTTTAATGGCAAAATGTGAGTGTGATTCATCACATACTGTAATGTAGGAGAAGTGAACTGGAAAACCATTATTCTTTTTTTCTTCTTTTTTTAAAACTTTAGGCTTGGGGCAATGTCGTTGTTTGTATCATTCATAAAATGCTTTCTGAATAAACCTTACAGTATTAATTACTCCCATATATTCTGTAAAGTAAACAGTTGTAAATAAATGTGTATATTACTCATCAAAATTCTTAAAGATAATTTACTGCTTTGTCAAAAGTCTGCCCACTGATTAAGTGACTTATTTTTCAAGGTGTGTGGAGGAAAGAATGATGTAAAAGAACAAAATTATGTGGTAAAAATGGAAAAAATCTAGTAGGTCTGTAGATACCACAAGACCCCAATAAGAAATAATGTACTGCACAACACAGTAGTAATATAATGATCACTTTTATCATTATCAGTTTTATCATTATCATTATCATTATTTCTTCTCTGCCAGTGCTTGTGTCAACTAGTTTCAGCTATCTGTAAATTAAAGATATTTTGCTTTTAAATACTAGCTTATTTGTCTCTGTATCTCTCATTTGGAGCTCAGAAATATCTCATGACTCCACTGGTAAGGTCTTGGGTTGGCAAGGACTGTCTCATGTCCCCTGCCTGTCCTAGCGCCACCCAGCTTTTAAAATAGCAATTCTAATACAATGGCATATATCATAGTCTTCCTTACTATGTGGCTTACTTTTGTTTATCAAGGGGTGTGAAATAATAAATGATGTGGTAAAAATGGCTACCCAGTAGGTGTATAGATGCATAAGACCGCAAATGGAAATAGCATATTGCACAATTTTGATTGCAAGTGGCTTATTTCTTCTCTGCTAGTGTTTGTATCAACTAGTTTCAGCTATCTGCTTTTTTTGCTTTTCAATACTGGCTTATTTGTCAGAGCTGTATCTCTTTACATGGCCTATTTTATCATTTGGAGCTCAGAAATATCTCGTGAGTCTACGGGCAAGGTCTTGGGTTGGCAAGGACTGTCTCATGTCCCCTGCCTGTCCTTGCGCCACCTAGCTTTGAAAATGGCAATTGTAATGGAAGTCATATATATCATAGTTTTAAAAGCTTGCCAGTGGCTTACTCTTTCCTTGCCAATGTTTGTGTGTCAACTTAACATTCAGCAACTATACAAAACATTTCACGTTTTCTTTTTTAAGTACTAGGCTTTTTTTTTTTTTGGGGGGGGGGGGGGATTATTGTAATGCAATGTATGATATATCATAGTTTGTAGTTTTGCTTGCAAGTGGCTTACTTCCACCCCCCTCCCCCCGCCAATGTTTGCGTCAACTAAACATTCAGCAACTGGTACACAAATATTTCATTAAAAAAAATAAAAAAATACTAGCTTGTATTTCTGGATTATTGTAACGCAATGTATCATATACCATAGTTTTGCTCGCAAATGGCTTACTTAATCCCTCACCAATGGTTATGTCAACTTAACATTCAGCAACCTTGCACGAACATACACTAGCTTGGATTTTTTCTCACATTAGTTGTAACACAATGATGGCCCATTGCAGAAAGAGTTGTAATCGATTGTATAGTTGCAATTAATTGCAATTAATTGGCGTAATTCCTCTCCTCCAGTATTTGTGTCAACTAAACATTCAGCAACTGTACAAAACATGTCTTTATTCCACTTTAATACAAGTTCTAGCTTGTTTTTTGTTGTTGCTCACATTAGTTGTTACACAAGGGCCCTGTTGCAGAAAGGGTTGCATTCGATTGTAAAGTTACGATAAATTGCAAGTCAGGATATATGCATATTTGAATCAGATTTGTGCATTTAGTCACATGCTCTGACTTGCAATTGATTAATACAACTTGCAATTAATGAATACAACTTGCAATTAGTTAATACAACTTGCAATGAATTAATACAACTTGCAATTAATGAATACAAGTTGCAATTAATGAATACAACTTGCAATTAATTAATACAACTTGCAGTTAATTAATACAACTTGCAATTAATTAATACAACTTGCAATTGATTAATACAACTTGTAATGAATTAATACAACTTGCAATTAATTAAATACAACTTGCAATTAATTAAATACAACTTGCAATTTATAATTAATACAACTGATTGCAACTCTTTCTGCAAGTGCAACTCTTTCCTTGCAAGTGGCTTAATATTACCTTTCCCATTCTTCCTACTAAAACATTTTTACAATTTCACTTTAATACAAGCACTAGCTCCTATTTTGTCTCTCTCACATCACCTAGTTAGCGTTTGTAGCACAAAAACACTTCATGATTCTGGCTCGATTGCCAGTGCCGGCTCATGTTCGCGTTCATTACTTGCGTCACATAGCGCTGGCCACCCTTGAGAGGGTTGGTTTGTCTGTGGTTTTACGATTTGCATAAATGCCAGACATGGAGGTTTTCACACATCGTTCAATAAACTTGTTTTAAAAACTGCTTCAGTTGAAACAAAGGCAATTAAACCATTCAGGACTGGATGCTATATACTGTACATTAAAACCCTGGAAATATATATTCAAATAATCACTACTGTAAATATTGGAAATACGTCGTAAATTACAAAAAAAATGATTGAAATCTTGTTTAGCATACAATAGTATACCAATTATTTAAGACTGCGTGATAATCAGTAGAACTTAACCTTTTCCCTACTAGATTTGGCAATTCCCATAGACTTAGTACAGGACCAACCAGCTTCATGTAGGCAATGTGTTTTTTTATGTAATTAAATGCATGTACTGGGCTAACTTCCTCATCATAAATCAGACAAATTGTGTCGAAACAATGTCATACATGTATGTTAGATAGCAAGTTATCAAATGTGATTTAGGTGGCAGTTTCACCAGGCTCGTAGCCAGGGGGGTGCGTTGGGTGCATACGTACCCCCCAAAAAATCAGAAAAGTCCATTTTGGTATTGGTCTTGGTTCCACTTTATATCGGTCTTGGCCATCTAAATCAGTGGTCTCGGGCAACAATAGGCCTCGTTGATGACCCCCCCCCCCCCCCCCCCACGTTTATATGACTCAACCAGAGGTCTGGGTCTCGGCCATGTTCGGTCTCGGTCCCGTGAACAAATCCTGGCTACTGGCCTGGGTTCACTGGGCATGCAGTGACATGTGATTGGTCACCATTCTAGCTGGCTTTCTGTCCAACTTTTGTCTTTGCAAGTGCATAATTTGTACACGTTTGGGACTGATTGATACTCAGACTTGAGTCTATGGAGAATGCATGCTTTTAAAACATGCATTCTGCATAGACCAAAGCCCCACTTACTTAGTTGTTTGTAATTGTGTATACTTTTCGAGCATGGTGAAATTATAACTATTACTTTGTACCGTAATGGTGCAGGTTTTGGTTACTAAAGTTAAGTTTGACCAATACTCAAATATCCCTTTAAGAAAAGTGAAACATGAATCAAGATAATAATTAAAATGTTAAACATCAAATTAAGAGTATAAATTATAGAAATAAAATATATAAAAGGGAATTAAGAATATAAATATAAATAAAGCCTATACAAGTGAATTAGGAATAATCCTTTAATTCGACCTGCTCCTTCATGCTCCTTACTCATCTTGAAGAGGTTAAACTTGCCAGTTCTCTATAACTACATGTACCAGGTACGCTATTAAATAATGATGAATTACGATTGAGAGGACGCCTCATAAAGTGGCTTAATATTTTACCTCTTCAGGTACAATCATAAAATTCCAAGAGCGGTATTTTCTGAGAGTGAAACCACTCAAACATGTATGTAAATAATAAGAAGAATTTTCTATTCTTGGACTCAGGTGCTTCACTTGGTCATTTATTAATCCTCTTTTAAATGGAGGTTGCTATTCACGTCCTCGTGTGCGTAATTCATCTTGAGTCTCATTCCAGTACATGTGACTCGTATTTCAACTTTTTAAAACGAAAACAGCAATGATGTATCCGCAAATTCTATAACCTGAAATTTAAATAAGGTTTCAAAACAGGATTCGTATGAAATACAGAGTTTTCATCGAGAATGCCATAGTGGTTAATAGGGCTCTCCCTTAAAGGGGTAGTTTAGTTTTGGTAAGGCTGAACTTTAATACCCCTAACCGGGACAGTTATATTATAAACTAATAGTTATTACTCCACCATGCTCGAAAGGTATACAACATTACAAACGACTATGTAAAACGCCCGTTATCATTCAAAAAGAGCCATTAAAACACAAGAGGGCGCTCTCTAAAAAGGCATTGGTTTAAACCATTTTTCATAAAAAATTATGCATGTGATCTTTTATTGAAATAATGATTAGGTAGATAGATCATCAACAACTATATAAAAAATGCTCTTGAAATTTTTTGAAAAAGTGTAAGCATTTTTTGAATTTTTTGAAAAAATCATCTAATTATTTGGGCCCCAAATAATTATAAGATCAGATATATTTATTGATATTTCAGCCGTTTCTGAACCGATTTTGACCAAATAAAGTTTATTCTGCCATTAAAATTACATGTTCTCTCAAATTCGACACTCAGTTTTTCATTACCTCACAAAAAAATTGTGATGTGCAGCGCCCTCTCTACCAAAACTAAACTACCCCTTTAAGTTTTTCTTTTAGGTGGCTAAAATAACACATCACATAGACACCCACCATAGACTTGTCTGTTGTAGATTGTATTTTGTTTGGTGACCAGTGCTTTTTTTTATGGTGACCCTTGGAAACCGGGGCACTTGCTAAGTGCAAGCCCTGTATAGTAGCATCTGTTTTTTAAAAACGATGAGTATATCCTCTCATATTATCATGTAGTTTTCATACATGTGCAAAATATAGATTACCCTTTATTTAGTTATTTCTTGCAATCTTGAATGTGTTGGTTTCCCTCCCACATTGAAGATGAAACAAATATCATTCATCTTCTGGGATAAGCTTTTTTGAAGCATTGATCCTGCAAAAGATATGGAAAGAGTTCTGTTTGTTATCATTTAGGTAAAGATTCATTGAATGTGAACATTTCTTTACCTTTGTTTATAAATGTTTTCCAACTAACTTGTTCATTTTCCCCCCAAACTGCTGATTTATAGCAATGACAGACATAGATTATCAAGAATTTTGCTATATTATATTCTTTGGAGAAAGTAAAATCTGTAGGAGGTTCCTCGCCCATTAAATGTTAATAATATGTTTACGTGCTCTAAATATTTCTTTGTAAACTAGTGATGGATTACAAATTTGGCAGATGCAGCCGTTATTATGAATGCTACCACAATAGTACTAATCATAGTAATATTATGAACATTTATATAGCGGAGCGTCTATAAATATATACTCTACTGCGCTTTAATGATTATTACCTATGGTCATCAGGTACATTTCAAACCCACACAATGATCTTGCATACTTTCTCAACTCCCTGGGGAGCATACTACAATGTCCTTGTTCTCTATGGGGTTATTCTAATTATTTTGTATATATGTTGTTGGTTTGATGATATTTTGAATTTTAAATGTTAATTCACTAAACAGATGTTTTGAGCATGGTGATATGATTCTTAACCCGTAAAGGCCTGGTGCAAAGAATACTATATATAGGCTGTAGTCTGTAGCGAATACATAGTATACTAAAATAAAATCTTAAAAGCGTTACTTTGGTGGGTTGTTTGATTTCACTTCATTGTTCACTGTTTTTTAGTACACCTTTCCTCATCTAGGCATTATACATGATCAATCAATGCAGCTGTTTCCACGCACAATAGATTAAAGGTGGCCTGCACTCTTAAAATAATTGCTTATTTTGTGAAAATGATTTAGATACCGTAAGTGCGAATCACTCTACCAACAAATCAGGAATTTATATTTAATTTGAATTTGAATTTGCGATAACTACTAACAACTTGTCATGGGCCCTAAAAAAATTTTGTTTTCTTTATTTGATTTAACTCGGAACTTAACCGTAAAATTAGTCTTAGACAATCTATTCTTGTACTACAAAACCCTTTGTTAGTAATTCAAAGTAGTTATAATTATATGTTTTTGAACTGTAATTCTCTGCTTTTTTTGGAGTGAAATTCAGAGCTGAAATTAGTATCTCTTTCATAGAAAAAAAATTGTCGGGTGTTGGTACCCTTTAATGACGGCCTCAGTGTTAGAAACGGCTAGTAGAGCCCTGTAAAACTCTGTACACCTGCGTAAAAAATAAATCAACGGAAGGGTCCTTGCCATTTTATGCTTCTTGGAATTATTATGTATAGCTGTTGCTGTTTCCACCATTATTTCCTGTAAACATCAATTTGATTCATTTATTTCATTGACTCCTAATTACTTTGATAGCTACTAATGAAGGATGAATAATTAATGACAACTGTGCAGTAAATAGTTCTTTGAAACGTGAATTGTATACTAGTTGTTTTGACAAATTTTTCCTGGGAAAGCTCAGCAATTACCTTGTTTCAAAGCGATAAATAATAAATGATCAATCAGTAATGACATTTAGATACACCTATTTTTAATTAATTTTAGTTCAGCAATTACAGCTTGTCCTTTGCTAGCCAATGATGAATGATCAAGTATTTATGACAAGTGCATAATTCTTAGAAATATGTCATTGGGAAGATGATTAATGATGACTATACAATTCTTCAAAACATATTCTACATGTATGTCTCAATGTTTTGAAGAAAAAAAATCCTATGAACACCTAATATCGTCTCTAATTCCTATGCTTCTCATAAATGATACATGATCCAATCATATTATCAAGCATGTGCTTCTCTGAAACATATTTTATAGATCTAGTTGTGTATATATTTATTATGAACATAACTTTTAATTTGGCATTCAGCAGGATTGTTTCCAAATTAATGATATTCCCTCAATTAAACATGGCAACTTTGAAGCAGTGGCATAGCAGAGGGGAAGGGGGTCATGTGCCCCCCCCCCCAATAATTCAACAAATCAATAAAAAAACAAAAGGATAAAGTCTTCAAAAGAAAACAATACATCCACTACACTGTGCCCTCCGAACAGTTGGCCCATGCTACATTACAGCTTGAAGGATAACTTCCATTGAAAAATACACAGGGGCTCATGGGGAAAATGTCCCCAAAATACCAAGAAGAACCCCCAAAATTGTGCATATATTTCTATATAAAAAAAACACATTTTAGAGAGCTTTTATCATGCAGGCAAGCTTGAAAAGTAGCCCTTGAATAATACGATTTAATTTCCCCCTGATTACTTCTATGACAGATCTGTGATTTCAAAGCGAAGTGATAAGACGGTCTCTGAATAATGTTGATGTATATTTTCAAAATAATTACAGAAAGATGTAGGGCATAAGTTTGGAAATGTTTGCTTGATGAATCATATTGTGCTCTCTAGTAATAACTCACAATACTAGAGAAGACATGGAAGATTATAATGAAGTGTAGTAATTTTATTATTTTAAGTTGTTTTTCACTGAAATATGAGCTCTTTTTTCCACTAAAATATGAGCTTTTTGTTTCTCTGGCAGGTTCTTAAGTTCAGGTGTGTGTGTGTGTGTGTGTGTGTGGTGGTGGTGGGGGGGGGGGGGGGGGGGGGGGGTGATATATTCATGCATTTTCCCCTGAAAAAATTAAGCATTTTCTGGAGATCTGTACCAGTGTTTTGCTTATTGTTCTGTTATAAATACAAATTGGTCTACCTGTCATTAAACTTCTGTACAGGATTTAGCAATAATGGTGCAATAAAGGATCTAGCAACATTGACAAGATCCACAAAACTTGACTAGAAATTTAGCGGTTCTCGCGTACCCATTGTAATTATATTACCAGTAGAACTTAGGGCAGGTTTTGATTTTCCGCATTTCTCTTTTGTTATAAAGATATTTATGATTGAACTGTTTGGATTTGAAAGTCTCCATGGGAGAATTTCAACTGTGTACAAAGTAAGTGCAATGAGATGGCAAATATCACTTGCATTTTTGCTCATAACTTGGTCATATATGACATTCATTTTACCATGGAATTTTCACACATCACTCCTGGAAATATTACAGAAATACACATTTTATCAACTGGTCAACAAAGTTACTAGATCCTTTTGTGAAAATGGAAATTGTTCTCTTATAACAACAGTACAGCTACCCATCTGACATTAAACTTTGACTGCACATAAATTAGCATATATACTGGTATATGATGTGCTTTTTAAGTCCACATTGTCATGGAGTAGCTTTTAATAGTATAATGTACTAATGTTTGGGTTGGCACATTTAATTATGGACAATTTTTGTCAAATTTCTTTTTTTGTGCAAGTCACACATACCTGTATATATATCTTTTTGATCGGATGGAATTTATAGAGCATTGAAATTATGTTAATACAAATTTATCACGATGCTTGAAATAGAAAGTGCAAGGTATTTTTTTGTTTTGTCTTGTCTGTAGATATGAAATATGGAAAAGTAATTTAACCATCGGGAAATAAACAAACCAGCTCAAACAGACATTTTTGTAGCGCTGACTTGACTTTTTGAAAGTAAATTGTCTGGGCTGGGTGTTATATACAGTACGTGTTGTATCCCGTATACTCTGACAATTCAGAACACCCACACAAGAGCATCTAGAGCTGCCTATAAAGAATATGAACCAAATATGATGTGAAATATGAAGTCTGGTAGAGCTATTGTCTGGTATGTTAAAAACCGTATCCTCTGGAGTTTTTCTGTTTGATGTGTATACCCTGCACCATAATTCCCTGTCTCCCTCCCGGAAGTTTCTTTCCATCCTTTATACTTTGATGGCATCTTTTCCATATCTTGGTTGTTTGAGAATATAGTATGTCCCAAATTTGATGCATTTTGTGAATTCTGCTTTGTTGAGCTATAGATCTATTGTCCGTTGTTATTTTGCCATTGGCTTTTACATGTAAGTAATCTTAGAAGAATTAGTCTTTCTCTTTAATGTTAACCAACATCATCATAATTCCATGATATCTTCCTGTAAGGTTTTTACCTCCATCTTAACCTTGATAGTTTCCTGTAAAAAACATACTTTAATTCTTAATCCTGAAAATGCTCAGGCTAGGGTCTATGGAAAATGCATGTTATGCATACATAATATAATAATAGCAGTCATGTAGGGGTTAATATGCTGGAGGTAGAACAAAACAATGTTGAACATGAGCTTTATAGACATGTGAGTTGGGTGCACTTTTATGGTGCAAAATCAGCACTTTAAGAGTTAATACCTAAGAATATGACCCACAAAATAATAATTTGTCTGGTGTTTTATTTGACAGTCATGATCCACTGGCTTCCAAGGTTGCAGGCCTTAGCTAAGGCTTTTACAGTCAAGATAATGATGACATATTTTAACTCATTCAGGGCCCCCGTAACATAAAGATACACGACTGGTCCTGAAAATATCAAGGCTGGGATCTACAGTATGTAGAATATATGTATGTATCATAACTAACTCAGCTTGATTGCAAAGAGTTCATATTTTAATAATTCTACACCTTGTAGCGTCCCTTTGTGCCTAGAGATGAATAGGAAGTAAATATGAATTCTTCTAGAACTATTTCTCTGTTGTTTATTTGTCACTAAAGTGCTCCACTGGCTATTAAGACTCCAGTATGATGATGGTTGTTTCAGTAAAGTTGATGGTGATATCGTTTGATCCTTTTCCTTCAATCCTACACCTTAGTAGCGTGTTTAACAAACCATTTGTGCCTAGATATGAATATGCATGAAGCAAAAATGGTATGAAATATGAATTCTTCTAGAACCATTTGTCTGTCGTTTATTTGACAGTACTGCTCCACCAGCTATTAAGACTCCAGTTTGATGATGGCTATTTCAGTAAAGATGATGGTGACATCTTTTAATCCATTCTACTGTTTGTTTAACAAATCCTTTGTGCCTAGATATGAATATGAAGCAAAAATGGTATGAAATATGAACTGTGCTAGAACCATTTGTCTGGTATTGCACTTGACTGCTGTGCTTCGCCAGCCACCAAGGCCCCTGTCTGAAGAAGGCTGTGTTATAGTCAAGTCAAGTTAATGATGATGTCTTTTTGATCTTGCCGATTTCGTGGAATTCAGCGGTTTTAATGATTTAGCGGGAGACTTGGGATGCTGATACATTTTTTACACCATTTGTTTATAAAAGTGCACTTAAAGTCCCATTCAGGACTTTTGTGTCATTACAATCATAAAACACATATATACATGTATTATTAGGGAATGTGGTTTATAATCTGTTCTGTGTACTGTTGTTGTTTTGATGATACAAGTGTCTTGCAATTGTTTATCTTGAATTGGAACATTTTACACCATATGTAAAGTCCCATTTAGGGCTTTGTGCATCCCAATAATGCAGGAAGTACTTCTAGTTTTTGTTTGTTCTCATGCATTATATTTGTTTTAGCCCAGTATATTTGAATTCATTTTGTACTCTACATCTCCCCCACCCCCTGCAGTTTTTGTTGTGCACATTTATCATACAATCAAGAACATATGAAGCAAGTCAACTCCCAGCAGTCTGGAAACTATATTTGGAGGCCGATGTCACAACCATCTTTTTTTCATTCAGCAACTTGTTTAATTCCATTCTTGTTTGAGGCTAATATATATTATCTAAGTTATCATCTCTTATCAACTTATTATTTTTTATATTTTTTATAAGAACTCAAAACATTTTAGAGAAGGGGAATATAATTGTGGTGCCATAGGGTAATGTCACAACTATCTTGGCACTAGAGCTATCCTTAAAAAGGAACAATACCAGTATTTTGAATATTAATTGTTTATCTGCGATACTCATCTGTCCTTTGAGCAAGATCTCTAAGCATTTTGTCAGCTTTTAAAAGGGCAAATCTATTTACAAACAATGGCATCAAAGCAGTTTATCTATCAGATCAGCTGTAAAACAACGTTTATTATTTTTCAAAATGTATAATTACCCTTTTCTTTATAATCTGTAATCAACAAACCTATTTTTGAGTAAGAACAGAAATCAGCTAAATTTTAAAGCTTGAGGAATTAGAAATCTATTTGCAGGACATGATATAAACAAAAAAACACCCCGCAACAAAAGCACCCCCTCAAAAGATAGGCTTTTAATAGTAATAAGATAATATTTTCAATCCATGCAATGCATCTCTTCTTTGAGCAAGAGTTCTATTCATTTGGAAAGCTTCAGGAAGGGCGGGTCTATTTCCAACCCAAGATGTCAAAGCAATTTCTGACATTATTAGTTGTTCATATTTATTTGTAATTCAGGTATCTGTAATCAACATTATTGTTTAAAAAACCCCAAGCAATTTGAAAAAATTCATGAAAGGTATATTTGCATCAATGCCACGTCATGTTTTAGCAGTCTAACATTCTTTTATATTTTCTCTTATCTGTAATCTACATTTTTGTTTGCAACAAGATTTCCAGACGTATGGCGGGATGGTGGACAAAATAAAGTACTACTATTTGCATTTCTTGACGTCAATCCCCGTTACCATGCATTGCCATGGCAGCTTGGTTCTTATCTAGACTTAATACTAGTAGGTGTGAATATTAACTAGACGGAGATATAAAGGAATTATGGTATCAGATTTTCCTCATCTGTGTAAGGGATATGAGGAGAATTTCAAATGAAATAAATCTACATGTTTGTAAAATACATTCTCCCACCTACTCAAACTTCGTAATCATGCTAGACTAACGTCACACCCATTCCTTATAATGATAAAGAGGTAATTCATCTATCATCTGCATGTTTGAAAGAATAAAGCTTTCCTCCAAAATGCTTAGGGCAATTTCATTAACCATTCAATCATTGCTTTGCAAGAAGTACAATTATAATTATAGCAAGATGTTGGACAAAATGAACTATTTGCATTTCCTGACGTCAACCCCCTTACCATGCATTGCCATGGCAGCTTGGGTCTTATCTAGACTTACAGGTGTGAATATTAACTAGACGGAGATATAAAGGGATTATGGTATCAGATTTGTTTCATCTGTGTGAGGGATATGAACATGTTTGTATTGCATCCCCTTCCTCCCACCTACTCAAACTTCCTATTCATGCTAGACAATATAGCGCCGCACCCTTTCCTTATAATGATGTAGAGGTGATTTTTCTATCATCTGCGTGTTTGAACGAATAAAGCTTTCCTCCAAAATGCTTTGTGCAATTTTATTAACGATCCAAACATTACAACCATAAAAAAACCTTATATTGTTCTTATTTGTAATCAAGATACATTTGTTTAGCAAGAACTCCAGTTATATAGTCCAACACTTTCATGAAGTGGAATGCTAATTTGAAATTGTGATTTTACATGATAAATGAGGTATCAATGTAATGAAATGACAAAACTTGCAAAACAGGATCATTTGACCTATATTCCTTTTTTTTTAAAATGTTTATTTCTAGGTACAATATATTTTTTATTATACTTTGCTATAAACCTTAACAAGTATTTGTTTGATATTTGTTTTTGTCTTTAATCTGGACAGATGTGTCTCTATAAATACCTACTGTGTAAATACCAGCGAATGATTAGCGGTTCTTAGCACCAGCGCTGCTAAATATAAATTCTCAAGATAAACATCCCTTAGTAAAAACCATCTCGCAGTTATTCCCAAAATAAAATCAAAAAATAAACAAAGCTGCTGTAGAACCAGCTCTTGGTTCCTAAAATAAAAATCAAAAATAAACAGAGCTGCGATAAACTAGTTCTTAGTCGTTCCTAAAAATAAAATTTAGAATAAACATGGCTGTGTATAACCAGCTGGTAACGAGTGACTTTAAGGTCACAGGCTATACAGTCCCATTGTGAGAAAGGTACGAGCTGTGCGTGAAAGATAAACACTGGGCGATCCCAGAACATTGTTGACTCTTTTATGTCTGCTTTAATTAGAACGAATAATCTTATACAAAGCTGCTACTCATACTTCAATCATGATTTTATCGAGCACATTGTTGACCAATGTCTTTTTAATATTTGTTTATATTTTGGTTTTTATTTTTTAGAGTTTTGAGGATTATTTTATCGCATGTAGTGCCTTTCATAATGAATCAGTACATGGCGAGATTAATTCAGTACAGTTTTACAGGGTGATTCCAGCACATTGTTGACTGTTCATGTCTGCTTTAATTAGAACAAATAATCTTATACAGAGCTGCTACTCATACTTGAATCATGATTTAATCAAGATATTGTTGACCAATGTCTTTTTCTGCCTCCGCCAAGAAGTGGTTGGTTGTCCGTCCGTTCATCTGTCCGTCACGTTTTTGTTCTCGGTTTATATAAATCTGTTGTATTTTTAGATATTGAGGATTATTTTATGTCATGCAATGCCATTCCTTATGAACAAAAGTGCATTACCAGATTAATTAAAGTACATTTTTGAAAATAACAAACTACTTATAAAAAGAACCTCGTTAGAAAGAATTTAGTACTTACTAAACCTTATTATATGGTAGTATGGCTTCTGCAAGATTGTTCAATAAAATGCATTGTAATGTCTTATTTTAGACTTTAGGGATTATTATGGTTTAAGCTAAGATCCTCCTAAAAATTAACGCACAAGGATATCAATATGATCGGATGATTATTATATCTTACACAGAGCAAATCCTGAGAAATCCTTATTAGTTCTTAATAAAGACAATTCTACATGAAATAATACAATGATAACAAAAAATATATGAAATTTGTACCCTTTTTATTTCTGTTTCAAAGCTTAAATGTACTTTCGTACATAATAGCTTTCAAACTACAGAGCAATTAGTCGCATTATTGACATAATGGATATTAATATCTAATTGTCCCTTTTTAAAAGGCAAAATGTATATTTTATTTCATGGAAAACTGATTCTCAGAATAAACGCAAGGTTAATCAAGTGTGTTGTTGACAATACTAGATCAAATTATGTGAGTCTCTCTTTTTTTACTTTTCTTTTGTTGCTTTTCTAACCCATTCATGACAGGTCCCGAAAATACTCGGGATTGTGGCTATGGAGAATACATGTTATAGCAAAATCAATCAGTCCTGTGCCCCGTTCAGAGCTGCCAACTATTCTGTTTTTTTTGTTTTTTTAACTTACGTTTGAACGTTTTAAAATGTTCAAACATTGTAATATGCACGTTATGAGCACCAGCAATGACCCTGTTCAAATATATACGATTTTCAAATTGATTGTCTAATTTTGTGCGCGAACTTCAGTATGTAGTAAGCTATGTGCAATTTCTGTGCTTTTTTGGTAATAAGGCCAATTTTTTATGATAATTCATACAATTCTGTTTTTTCCCTGAAAACTCTGTTTTTTGGGTCATTTCATTCTGTTTTTGTTGTTGTTGATCAACGTTGGCAGTTCTACCATTGCAGAAAGCGTTTAAATCAATTGTAAAGTTACAATAAATTGCAAGTCAGCAAACATGCACATTTGAACCAATCAGATTTGCGCATTTAGTCACATGATCTGACAACGGGGGCCCTGAACGGTTTAATACTGAAATAAGAGACTCAATCCTTTGGTCATCTATAATTAATGCAAATTTGAAACTGATCAAGTATTCGAAGGACAAGTCAACTACTGTGAAATGTTCAACAACAGACGGTATGGGGCAAGGTCTCTTTTCCTTTTTTGTTTTGTTTTAAAATCACCTTACATCACCTGTGAAATCACTCGTGAAATGTGGTTGTTTTCATTTATCTACAGATGACTGCACCTTCGATCGTATGGTCAGCTAGAATTTTTTAGTTTGTCCTTTTCATAGAATTAAAGCTGAGCAGCTATTTGGCATTAATAATTGATGCAAATTTCAAGATTAAATCAGTTGCAAACTGGCCAAGCATTGATGTTAGATTCAGCGACTAGCAACAGCAGGAGGCTGTGGGGTCAACATATGTTTTTGTTTTCATGATTTTGTGGGTTGTTGATGCAAATGTTCATTTATGAGACATTGACAAACAAAAGGATATTTTTTGCCATTAATAATAAGTTCAAATTTTAAGATTATAATCAAATACAAACTGATCAACCATACACATAGCAAGTCATGTGTTAGAAATGAACAAAAGGGCATGAACCCAATTACAATTATTGTCTTTAATAATAACAGTGTGGTCATAGGGACATCAACCTTGGAATTTGGTATTAACCAGTCCCCTACTAGATTTTTCAATTCCTGAAGAGTTAATACACGGCCCACCAGGTACCTGTAGGTATTGGGTTATTAATAGTGTGCAAAAAGTCAAAAGAACAATAAACTAAAGAGCTCTTAACACTTCTAAATAATGCAAATTTTAAAGATTAAAATCAGATTCAAATTTCGCTAGCATTAAAAATATCGTCATCTGTTAGAAATGCCTTTTATTATGGTGGTGTGGATATCCAGACGTCCTTTTTTTAGCAGGGAGCAATATATTTGTAACATGTCATGAAATAAGAAACTGAGCAGCTTTTGGCGTCAATAATTTATGTTCATTGGAAAATTAAAACCAGATTCAAACCAGCAAGAATTGACAATTCATCCCTTAGAAACAAATGGTGGTGGGGCAGCGTCTGTGTATTTTCTTCAATCCAGCAATAACCATTGACATTTTGTTGTTTCATACTTATCATAAGTTGATAGCTGGGAATGAATTCAAATCATTTATTCCAGTAAGAGGTGAATGGCTTTTTTGCAACAATAATTGATTCAAGTTTTGAAGATTAAAATCAGATTCAATCTGAGAAGGTATTAAAATGGCAATTCATCTCTGAGAAACGACAGCTGTGGCATTGTCTTCTGTTTTTATTTCAGTACTGACTCTTGACATTTTGGTTGTTTTGTACAATTCATCAGTTGATAGATCTACATGTATATGGTAATTAACTCAAATAATTTATTCCAGTAGGAATTGCAATCTTTGTAACATTTCCTGTAAAAGGTTGAATATATAGCTTGCCTTTTTGCATTTATAATTGATGCAAATTTGAAGATTAAAATCAGATTCAATCTGAGCATATATTACAATGACATCTCTTAGAAACAACAGGTGTGGCATGGTCTGTGTTTTAATTCATCACTGAATCTTGACATTCTGCTGTTTTGTCATACTATTCATCAATTTATAGTTCAAAATTAATTCAGATAATTTATTCCAGTAGGAATTATTATCTTTGTAAAATTTCAAGTAAAAGGGTTCATAGCTTTTTGCATCAATAATTGATGCAAATTTGAAGATTAAAATCAGATTCAATCTGAGAAAGCGTTAAAATAGCAAGCCATCTCTTAGAAACAACAGGAGGTGTGCGTCTGTGTTTTCAATCCATCAATGACTCTTGACATTCCGCTGTTGTTTTGTACAATTCAAGTTTATAGCTGGGAAGTAATTCAAATCATTTATTCCAGTAGGAATTCCCATCTTTGTAACCTTTCAAGTAGCAAAGTAAATTTTTCACATGAATAATTGATTCAAATTTTGAAGATTAAAATCAGATTCAATCTGAGCAAGCATTTTCCCTACAATGACAAATCATCTCTGAGAAAGAACAAAGGGGGTGTCAGTGTTTTTTTTTTTTTTAAATCCAGCAATATCTCATTTTGTTGTTTCATACTCTTCATCAGTGGATAGATGGGCACACATATATGCAAATATCTAATTCCTGTAGGAATTCCCAGCTTCATACATTTCAAGAACTAGAAGGCCGACAAAGTCAGCATACCCACGCCTCCCATTAGCCCTGTTCTACCCCTTCGTCGGCCTCAACCCTGTTTTGCTTACCGATGCATCCTAAAAACATAGTGATCAACCGTTGAACAGAATCCCCCACAACTCCAGGCATAGTAAACTATGCTGACTGGGTATGCCTGCAGGGAGGGCTTGAAAATGCCGACATCTGTCCAATTTATTGGCGATAAATGTAACATAAATCATGAATTCAAACAAAATAAACTATTACAAACAATAACAGATACCTTATCTTCCTGATTCTGCAAACTTTTATGTCCATTTCTCTTGCATAAATATGATTTTAGATCTTTTCATGACAGCTATCTGCCGATTCGCACGTGTTTTTACTAGCTGCCTGTGTAGTATAGATATGCCTAATATTTATGCATTGCAATATGCACAACACATCGTTAAGCGGTACGATTGCTCGCAGAGTTTACACTAGATCATTGCACGCGCAACGCCGGAAATGCGCGACGCTGATTGGTGCCAGCAAACACTGTTGTGTCATTGGGGTATCATGGCAGCGAGCATAGAACTTCCATACGTTGTGTACAACGTGCACTAGCTATAACGTGCAGATATTATTTAGGCACACACGTGCATTAAATACATACTCAAACTTCAAGGTTCCACAGAATTTGCAGGGGTCAACCAATCATCACCAAAATCTAATCGATTCTTCCATGTCACTATCCAAACATTCCCTGAAAATTTGGTGCAAATCCGTTCACCCGTTCTCTAGTTATCTTGTACACAAACAAACAAAAAAAAAAAAAAAAAAAAAAAAAAAAAACAAACAAACAAACAAACAAACAAACATACGCGACCCTTTACATAACCCCCTGCCGATTTCATCGGCGTGGGTAAAAAGGGTGAATAGCTTTTGGCATTAATGATTGATGCACAATTTAAGATTGCAATCACATGTAAACTTACCGACCATACCCAAAACAAATCATCTTTTACTAAAAACAGTATACAGGTACAATGCCTGCCTTAGGTTTAAAGGTAATCTTATGTGTTTGTTTTCACTGACCATTGATTTTATTTTGTGAGTGTTACTAGCTAAAAACATAACTTTCTATCACATGCCTATTTTTTGAAGCTAAGTAATATGGTTTGTATAACATATAAATATATTTGTTCGTACAAAGATGTCATTGTGTCCTTCAATTCATATTTAAATTGAACACTATTCCATCTATCTGTACATATGTGCTTATAGTCAGCAATATATTATTATTTGTAAGCGTCATGCAAACCAAAGAGCAAATACAAGTAATATTTTATAGACAATTTCTTTCTAAATGAAATTCATCTGCATATATATATATATGCACCACAGTGATTATTCATTTACTTACCAAATAGTAAGTAGTGGTTTTGATGCCATTGATACATGAATTGAATTCTTCTGGAAAAGGTCCAAAGTTGCTTTAAGGGAATCAAACACTCTGTGAAATGTTGTTGTTTTTACCAATTTCCCATCGGTTGGCTGAGTTGTCATTCAAATGTTCGGTAGGAAATGTAGAAAAAGGTTGTATCACGCTTGTGGTTATTATTCATTCTTAAATGTCAGATGTGTACAGAATGTCATATAATCGCAAGCATTTTCACCTGATTAAACATATTATACATGTACATACATGTTCATTGTTATAACCCTTTGTGGACAAGTCATGCAGGTTCTGTGACGAATACATGTATCCGGTATTCCAATGTCCAATTGTCTCTATATAACCCCTTAGATACTGTTACCTGTTGGGATATGAACAAAGTCTAAATGGATTTCAGCATATCTAAAGGAATGAGTTCAAAGATTTTACTTTTTTTTTTTTTTAAGATTCTGAAACGAATAACAATTACAATTCTGTAATCTACCTAAGATGTGGAGTTGTTTTATCTCCAAACTTTTAGCCGAATATGATTAGGAGATGTGTTTTTTCCTCAAAAATTGATTATAATTGTCTCTATAACCTACAAATTGCTAACAAAAAATGTGTGTTTCATTGAGTTAAAAGAACTTATCCTGCCAGTTCTTATATTTATTTAGGATTTACATTTAATCGTCTACTTGTATGAACATGGGTAAACAATTGATCTAGTGTCTTTGCATATAGTCAGCTTTATCACAGAGGGAAAGCAGATTTTTTTCTTCATTTGTATAGTAATGATTTATGTATATTCTTCCCTGTAAGTATAATGTTTACATACAATTGTTTAGTTGAATCAAAGTTTTTTGCCTAAGGATAACTTGTTTTTAATCTAAGCAAGATGTTAACATGTTATTGTATTTCTTCTTGATCTGCTTTCTCATTTCTTTCGATCTCTGGCTGCTGAAAAATAGTTAAACCTATTAAAGACAACACGTTTCAATTTAGTTGGCATTATAAAGTAGTCCTCCTCCAGAGTATTTCTTAGGATCTGTCCTGATTGGGTTAACCGTTAAGAAATGAAAGTACATGTAGATGGTGAAGAAGAATAACCTTCAAGAAGTTTAATAATTTGTGTTTATACAAATTGCGTACTAATACACATACGTACCATCAATAATCTTATAATGTATTCTCTTTCAAGAAAGGGAAAATGTTTTTGTTGCTGTTACTTGCTGTTTGTGTTACTGCTAATTTGAAAATAAATGTTATGCGAGAATGGGACACCTTTCAGGAAGATACTATTGGTTTGTATTACATAACAACTCTTCATGAAATGTACCATATCCTTTCAGATGTATTTTATGATTGAATCAAGATCCTATGACCTTCAAGCAACCTTCTACTAAATATTTCTATGGAATTTAGGCATATACTCTCCACCCGACTTTTATTGCAGCAGTATAATTCAAGGTCAATTGAGGCATTAGCATACTTACAAGCATATTTCCCCTCTAAACATAAATTGATGGATGGATATATTTGCGATAGAGAAGGCAGATTGCATGTCATTAACATGGTTGGTATTGATGGCATTATGTTTGCATGTTATTTGTCATAAAAGCCAAAAGTGTTTACTGATTGAAACAAATCTGTACCTAACATTCACTTCCCATTCTCAACATTATGAGTAGATTTATGAGTGTTTTCTTGTTTTGGTTTCTTTTCTATTCTTTATGATAGTTCAGGTACAGTTCATGGTTATTGAGAGAGAGAGAGGGGGACACATTTCAGTTTTAATGTATTCATATTTTGTTTACCGACTTGCCCTTGGCCTTGTAAATGCTACTTTGATATTCCGATAAAATAAATGCAGAGGCTGAACTTGTATTTGTACTAAATGGCATGCCTATCAAACCTTAATAGTTACATCCTTGAATTTATTTCTTATATAGTCATATCATTAGGCATTTGATGTGTATATTGTGTGGATGCGTATTCATGTTAAAGGGGACCACCACGTTAAGAACAGCACAGGCTTATATGTTCTGGTACCATTGTTTGCCATTATATACATGTAGATGTTGGACACTTTGTAAAGGGTTGTGTGATTCATAAACAATGCAATTAATCACCAAAACTTACAGAACTATTAACAGGGCCAATGGTTCCGTAAGCGCCCAACGTTTGCAAGTGCACAAATTGTATACACGCGTACATTGGAGACAATAGAAAAATGGTAGATGCATACGTCCTAGACAATACAATGACTTTAGTATTGTGATGGGTTTTCAAATTATATAATTTGTCTGGAAACCAATTTTTCTGAACTTGTTGGTGGAATGGACTACTTAAAGGGATCTAGTAACTTTGTTGGCATGTGCAAAAAGTGATGAATGGTTGATGCAATGTATAGTGCTGTTATCTCATATGTCCACAGGGTATTGTGTGAAAATTTCAAGTCAAATGGACGTTGCATGGCCAAGTAATGAGCGAAAATGCAAGTGATATTAGGTGATATTCACTAACTCACTGCATTCACTTTGTACAGGGATGAAAAACTCGCCCGGAGTTTTTCTTATCTGAATACTTTGATCGTACATATCTTTGTAACGAAAGGGAAATTTGAAAAACCGAAACCTGTCCCATGATTTTATTGTTAATACGAATACAACAAGGTATGAGGGAACCGCTAGAATTAAAATTTTATTTTGAGGATTTGGACAATGTTACTAAGTCCCTTTAAATATTACATTTCATTTATAAGAATATTATTTTGGGGTGGTGGTTCCCTTTAAGATTTATGGGGTAATACAAGTTTGAGAAGGCGGAAGGACACTTGATTTGCTTAACTTGAGACAATTTTGCCAAAACAATGAATTCGGCACCATGGATGAACAGCTGATTTCATTCAAGTAATTTCCACTCTCTGAAAGCTGTGTGTGTGTGTGTGTGTGTGTGTGCGTTTCCCCCCCGGTTTGATTGCTGCAGTACAAGTTGAACCTTAACCAATTGAAGACGACTTGAATTTGGTTTTAACACAAGTTCTCCATAGACTCCAGCTCAAGTATATATATGTGGGTCCAAACCAGAATGTGTTAAAACACTAAAACCTTCACCTTTGTTGTTATTCTGTTATACCTAATCTGTTTATTAGTGATATAGTCATGAACATTTTATGAACAAGTAGTAAAAGCAAAGCTAAGCAAGGCACAGTACTATTTTTTTTCTTACTGGATTATCTGAATTTTTATGCTGGTTGGTTAGATATTAAAAGAAGAGTTTTGTACAAGTGCAAGGTGCATATCCAGGTTGAATCTTAACCAATTGAAGACTACTTGAATTTGGTTTTAACACAAGTTCTCCATAGACTCCAGCTCAAGTATATATATGTGGGTCCAAACCAGAATGTGTTAAAACACTAAAACCTTCACCTTTGTTGTTATTCTGTTATACCTAATCTGTTTATTAGTGATATAGTCATGAACATTTTATGAACAAGTAGTAAAAAGCAAAGCTATGCAAGTACAGTACTATTTTTTTCTTACTGGATTATCTGAATTGTTATGCTGGTTGGTTAGATATTAAAAGGAGAGTTTTGTACAAGTGCAAGGTTGAACCTTAACCAATTGAAGACGACTTGAATTTGGTTTTAACACAAGTTCTTCATAGACTCCAGCTCAAGTATATATATGCGGGTCCAAACCAGAATGTGTTAAAACACTAAAACCTTCACCTTCGTTGTTATTCTGTTATACCTAATCTGTTTATTAGTGATATAGTCATGAACATTTTATGAACAAGTAGTAAAAGCAAAGCTATGCAAGGCACAGTACTATTTTTTTTCTTACTGGATTATCTGAATTTTTATACTGGTTAGCTATTAAAAGGGGATTTTTGTACAAGTGCAAGGTGCATATATCCAAGTTGAATTTTAACCAATTGAAGACAACTTGAATTTGGTTTTAACACACGTTCACCATAGACTCCAGCTCAAGTATATTTGGGTCCAAACCTGAATCTGTTAAAACCCTAAACATTCATTGTTATTCTGTTATACCTAATCTGTTAATTACTGATATTGTCATGAACATTTCATGAACAAGTAGTAAAGCAAAGCTATGCAAGGCACAGTACTATTTTTTCTTTTCTTACTGGATTATTACTCAGAATTGTTATGCTTTTTAGAAGGGGATTTGATGTGTACAAGTTCATGGTGCATATCATGACAATTTATTTAATACCGTTAGTCTATTTCTGCTATTTGTGTATTGCAATTCTCCATTCTCCACCCAATGTTCGTTGTCCCTATAACTTGCTACCTATTGCTAGCCTCTTTTTACCTGATGTTTT
The DNA here is from genome assembly GCA_037951105.1 of Echinarachnius parma. Lineage (NCBI taxonomy): Eukaryota > Metazoa > Echinodermata > Echinoidea > Clypeasteroida > Echinarachniidae > Echinarachnius > Echinarachnius parma. Next base: position 106,225 of record JBAMJV010005790.1, read on the forward strand.
GCAACTGCTGGTACTCTATTTTACCTACATAGCTCCTATTTTAGCCTTAAAGGGATCTAGTAACTTTGTTGACATGTGCAAAAAGTGATGAATGGTTGAAGCAATGTATATTATTGTTATCTCATATGTCCACAGGGTATTGTGTGAAAATTTCAAGTCAAATGGACATTGCATGGCCAAGCAATGAGCGAAAATGCAAAGTGATATTCAATAACTCACTGCACTCACTTTGTACACAGAAGAAAAACTCCGGGCTTCGATCGTACATATCTTTGTAACGACAGGGAAATTTGAAAAAACCTGTCCCATGATTTTATTGTTAATACGAATACAACAAGGTATGAGGGAACCGCTAGAGTGACAAATTTATTTTGAGGATTTGGACAATGTTACTTAGTCCCTTTAACCCATCCAGCGTGAATTGTTAGTGAAAAGGTGTGTGCAGTCAAACCTGTGTATAGTGACCACCTAAGGGGAAACAATAATATTGGCCACTATAGACACGTTCTATAAAAACAAGATTTTCTCTGCAGGGGGACATGTTTGGTGACCACTATAGGCAGGTGGGCTGCTATTGACAGGTTGCCACTAAGACAGGTTTGACTGTATCTTAATTTTTCTGTGCCTTTCCCTCTAATGGTCTTTGTTTGTACCCCTTGCCTGCCTCTATCACCTGATGTTTTGCAAACTCTATTTCACCTCGCTCTCAACCAAGCCTCCTCGTCTCAGGTGTGTCAGAATTCCTCTGCGGTAAACGTTGCATCTTGAATTGCTCTTTGGTGTGGTTGCCTTCTGCAAGCCTCCCTAATCTCTTGTTTTTCAAGTTCTCCATTTTGCATTTAATTTATCTATCTATGGTCTATCCCTTGACTTCAGTGATAAGAAAATACATGGGTGCTCAGGTTGATTTATCCCCTGAAATGCACCAATTAACCCGTTCACTTCGAGATTCTGAAATCCCAATAGACTTTGTACATAGCCCACCCGGTTCCTGTAGGCAACGGGTTAAGAGTCTTCACAGATCATGATAGAGCCCCTCTCCCCCCCCCCCCCCCCTTTCCGCCATATTCAGATTGATAGCGTTCAATGCATAACAATGTTGTAAGTGTTCCTTTTCCTCCCTGAATGCTGGAAAAGTATGAGTGGAAAAGAGAACACTTACTATTTCCCCTGCTTGTCTCAGGTGGGCTCTTGTGTCTTTATATCACTTGTTACCCATTGCTGGCCTCTTTAAACTTTCAGATGTTTTTTTTTTAAGTACACAATTTCACCTTGCATTCCTATACAGTCAAACGAGACATGGCAGTCACCTGTCTAGAGCAGCCAACCTGCCTAGAGCAGCCAACCTGCCTAGAGCAGCCAACCTGCCTAGAGCAGCCAACCTGCCTAGAGCAGCCAACCTGCCTAGAGCAGCCAACCTGCCTAGAGCAGCCAACCTGCCTAGGAGCAGCCAACCTGCCTAGAGCAGCCAACCTGCCTAGAGCAGCCAACCTGCCTAGGAGCAGCCAACCTGCCTAGAGCAGCCAACCTGCCTAGAGCAGCCAACCTGCCTAGAGCAGCCAACCTGCCTAGAGCAGCCAACCTGCCTAGAGCAGCCAACCTGCCTATAGTAGCCACCAAAAGTGTTCCCCTGCTGACAAAAAAACAAATGTTATGGAACCTGTTTCTAGATGTCAACTGTATACACAGTGGCTACTTATTTTGTTTACCCTACTGTAGGTGCACTGCTATGGAACCTGTCTATAGCGGTCACCTGTCTACAGCAGCCACTTACATTGTATTTGTTTTGTCCCTAGGTGGTCACTATACACAGGTTTGCCTGTTTTTGCATTGTGGAAGGTGTGGCCATGTGTTTGTGTGGTTTATAGTGATAAGTTGTGCATCTTATGTTCTGTTCAATTTGTCTACCTGCAGCCAGCCCCTTTTCTCCTTTCCCCCCGACGTTTTGCGAACCTACCTTTCCACTTAACGCACTTATCTTAGCCTTGTCGCAGGTGTTCAAGGGTCTAGATGCGGATGAAAGGAAAAGTGGTGCGTCGTATTACTGGATATATATACCCACTGCAAGCCCCTTTGAACTCAAGTTTTGCAAATGTATTTCACCTTTCTCTCACCTGGGGTCTGTCGCAGGTGTGCTCTTACATCATTTACATCAGAGAACACTCTTGGCTCCTCTGTATTTTTTTCAGTTTATGATGAGAATAGCATTTGCATTTTGTTCCTTCTTTTTTTTCAAGTGCATGTACGTACTCCATTTGACCTCGGACTTAATTTTTTTTGTCAAGTGAGAAAAACACTTTGTGTAGATTTTTATGTGAAAAACTATTGTACTTAATATTTCTTTGAAATCATTTTTTTTCAAGTGCATGTACGTACTCCATTTGACCTCGGACTTAATTTTTTTTTGTCAAGTGAGAAAAACACTTTGTGTAGATTTGTATGCAAAAAACTATTGTACTTAATATTTCGTTGAAATCATTGAGATATGAATCATATAATACGTTGTATCAACCACTCATCACTTTTACAAAGTTACTAGACCCCTTTAAGAGAGGAAGTGAGATATGAAATGCAAGAATTCACAAATTTGCATTACTGTACTCTTGCGTGCCTCTACAGTATGTGGCGATGGAAGTAATTCGATCAATTTGGGGGTGGGGTTAATTTGAGAAAAGGAATGAACCTTAGGAAACAGTGAGGATGAGAAAGGGGCGAGGGTGGGACAGGGGTGTCGATCCTGGGGGGGCAGGGGGGGCGGTCGCCCCCCCAATGAAAATATTGGGGGGGCGAACATATCATTTCGCCCCCCCCAATAATTCCGAAAATGAGGAAGAAAAAAATCGAGTGATATAATGCCAAAGAGGGGAAAGACACATTTATCAATAATTAATCTTCAAAATAGCCGTTTTTTTAGTTTGAAAAGGACTGTAAATCTCTTTTTTGCCGCGCGCTTCGCGCGCATACAGTTTCTCATATTGCAAGTTTCATCTGGCTTGCGGGAACTCACCTTTTGAAATGTGTTGGGCAGTGTAATTTCTCACACGCACACCTCAAACGAAGTTTATAAAACCCTCATCTATAGATAGCACACCGTCACAGAAAATAAAATAATCTCGGTACATATGCGCTGAACGCAAATCAAATTGGAATATCAAGTCCCCCCACATTTGAAACAGGAGCAGATTGTCCCCCTCCCTTTGTCATTATGTATGTTTGGTTCCATACCTATATACTTCATATTACGTGAAATTTCTGTCTCGGGTATGCACCAAATCGCACAATTTCACGACCCAAAATACAAAAGCTCCCTACTGTGGGAGGGGGACACCCCCTCCCACACCCTCCCCCGCTCGGTCGCTTCGCTTCCTCGCAATGTATCCCCTACAATTGTTGACGACCTTCCTTAGTTTCATGGGAGCCCAATGCCCTAGACTATATAGATGGCTCTATAGTATACATGATCACGTGGATCCATCTCATGCAAGGCTCAGTCTTTTCCTCGCTATGCCCTTTAAAAATACGTTATGAGTAGGTTCACTATTTTATACAATTTTAACACCCATGCTAGGAGCAAATTTCTGAAATCTAAAAGCTTCCGGGGGCTCCGCCCCCTGGACCCCCATTATTGTCCCCAAATGTGGGTGCCCCCCAAAGTCAGGTCTTCGAGCCATCAAGACACTTTCAATGAGCGCATAATAAAACTTCCGGGCATGCCAATGTGGGGCTTTTAGCTCTCTCAGTGGTCACTCTGGAAATTTTTTCAAATTTCGCCCCCCCAATCTCAAAAACGGATCGACACCCCTGGGGTGGGATGAGAGTAAGAGAGGGGAAATATGTTAGAAGTGTTAGAAGAGTTTGAGAGAGGAAGTGAGATATGAAATGCGAGAATTCACAAATTTGCATTACTGTACTCTTGCGTGCCTCTATATGTGACGATGGAAGTAATTTGATAATCGGAAGTGTCCAATATTAAATCACCAATGCGCTTCATAGCAGCAGCAGAAAGTAGCTATTCCTATAGCTCAGGTGACCCCGTAATGAAGTGACCTCCTTTCTCGGTTTGATAATTCAACCCTTTGCTTTAATTCCATTGATATTTGCTCATCTCCCCTTCTTCTTTTTCCCGCCTTTTCCCCCAAAAATAGATGCCAAGCTTTTTTATGATCTTTATACTTCCAGTATCTTCCCTTTATATATGTTCTATACCTTACATGTTTATTGGAAGGATTGAGGGCCGGTATTCAATTCCATACTTAAGTCAAAATTTAGCTTAAGTATTCAGTAACTTAGCCAAAATTGAAATGTTATTAATTCATCAACTGAATATCGAACAAAAAATTTGATGTCATAATGTCTTCAAATATTACATTTACATTTTGTTTTACTGAAGTAAAAGTCTAACAAATGATTTTAATCCCGAGTTCTGAGCCTAGAAAATTCTTAGTAAATTTCTTACTTAAGCTAAGTATTGAATTGAATACCAGCCCAGTTCCTTGGGCTGTGATGACCCCATATTGAATTACCTTCTTTTATGTTCCAGCAAAGCCTTTTATACATTGTGTCATTTATCTATTCGTTTATTTTACTACTCTTTTACAGAAATTTTTTTTTCTTTCTATAGATGTTTTATCTTCGACTCTTCCAGTGCCTTCGTTGCAGATTTGTGCCGTGAAACGAATTAATTCTACATAAAGAGCTGCAATAGCTGAGCTTTAGTATGAGTAAAAATAGTGTATAAAGAACAATGATAACCAACGAACCCACATGTCAATCACATAATATTACAAAGACCTTTGACTATTTGTATTCATTGTTTTGTATATGATGTACAGTATGTTATTTTATATATTTGGTTGGAAACAGGATGGATTGCATAGAATTTAATTGAATTAAACATGAGTTTTCTATGACAGATATGACCCTGATCTTATGTAACCTCTTTGTTCTTTTACTTCTATCAATTTCTTTGATGTTATTACAAATATTTGCCCATCTCATCTCTTTAAGGGGCCTGTATAATTAATCTTTAAATAGAAAGAAGCCTATTTACAGAATGAGACATGTATAGGAGTGAAGTCATTCCTTATGTTGAGATGACCCCAAATTATAGCGACCTACTTTTTCTGTTAAGTTTTTATTGATTTCTTTTATTTCAATTAAATTTGTTCAGAATCTCCTACTCTTTCTTTTCACACATTTGCCCCAAAATAGACTCTAGCTATGTTTGTTTATGTGTGCAGCATATTTGATTCAGGCACTTTTTTCAAGGATACTTGACAAGTATTTTCCACCAGACTTTTGTTTGTTTGGAGTAATATTATATTCTGACTGCAGGAAATCTAACAATTGTATGTAGAATTGACTTATAATGTAAATAATTGCGAGGTAAGCTTCTGAGAAGTTTTTTGTAGATACATTTGCATTCTGGAAATTAAGGGAATGACCAAAATAAATCCACCAACTCATATTTTAGATTGTGTTCCTGTACACATATTTGTATTTTCCACCAGATTTTTGTTTGTTTGGAGTAATATTTCTGACTACAGGGACAAATGTAGAATTAACTTCTAGTGCAAATACTTACAAGGTGAGATTCTAAGAAGTTTATTGTAAATACATTTGCATTCTGGAAATTAAGGGAAATGTGTGGAATAATATTTCTGACTACAGGAAATCTGCAAAAAATGTAGCATTAATTTTCTAGTGCAAATAATTGCAAGGTGAGATTCTGAGGAGTTCTGTGTACATACATTTGCATTCTGAAAATTAAGTGAATGACAAAAATAAATCCACCAATTCATATCGCACATTGTGTTCCTTTATATTAAAAACAAATTTAATGCAGGTTATTTTGTATTGTTTTTCGGTTTTGGCATTTGTTTAACAAGCTGTAATTACATACTCTCTGCCTACAAATTACAATTGTTTAATACCATATATGAAAACCCATGAATGGTATCAATATCACCAATTCATATTGAAGCTTACTTCAATTTCTGGACTGTTGTGACGCAACAATGGTGGTGTGACCTTGCTCCGAAAATAGAATGTACATTAATGCTCATACACGTACACATACATAATACACACACATACACATACACGCATACATGCAACGTCACACAAAAGACCACAAAGCAGAAATTATAATATGCATCTAGGTACAACTATATACACCTACACAAATACACACACATACACACACATACGCACACCCAACTTCACAACCACATATGCGCACATACACTCACACACACATACACAATCACACATACACACATCTAAGACAAGTATCGCTAAAATTGGTAAATTTTTACATTCTCTGCCGCATTGTTGGCCAAAAATGTAGGTTAATCAATTTTCTGCCGCTTTTGAGGACCGAGTTTGCAGAGGAGCAAAAAGCAAACAAACGTGAGTATAGAGGCTCGTCAGAGAAATAGCTAGAGTTCTTTGCGTGATTCATTCACAAAAAAAAAACCACGCTGTGCCTTGCGTATCTCTGACCCCTTAACGAAGTGGCCTACTTTGAGTTGAGGGATGACCGGCTTTTTTCTCATCCCTAGATCAGAGTGCAAATGATGGGTCTAATCCTGGGGAAATTTGATGGGTCTGCTAGCTTTTTTTTGTTTACAAATGAATGAATGAAGGATTTTTTTAAAAAATCAAACCAAATCAAAATATTAAAAAACATACATTATTACGCTTAAAGGTACACTTGAGTATTGGTACTTCCCGAAATGCCCCTTGACACTAAATTGGTTGGTTTTTAATTCCATTTGAAAGTTTCTTGAATAAAACATGTAAAAATGAGAATCATTCCCTTTCAAATGCTCTCATTGTTGAAAAATTTGATTTCAAGGTATTTTATTCATAAGTCTACCTGCCGGGGGACATTTTGACTTTTTAGAAAAATACAAAAAATGCTTAAATAGACTACTTTGAAAAAAATCTAAATAGGTTTTTAAATAGTTGTTGATGATATCTCTATTGAAAAATTATTTTAACAAAACATTAAATGCACAATTTTGTATGAAAAAATGGCTAAAACCAATGAGTCTTTAGAGAGCTCCCTCTTGAGTTGTAACGGCTCTTTTAAAAAAATATTAACAGGGTTTTTACTTAGTCGTTTGTAATTGTGTATACCTTTCAAGCATGGTGGAGTTATAACTATTAGTTTGTACCGTAATGATGCAGGTTTTGGTTACTAAAGTTAAGTGTGACCAATACTCAACTATCCCTTTTACAAGCAGTTAGCAATTCGTTTGATTTTATCAAACTTATTCATTCTGTATGTTTTCAGGGTACTCTTTTTGATCTTCTTTGTGCTATAAAATTCAAGTTTTTGTTTTTACTTAACATCATTTATCATCTAAATAAAATGCCAGTAAGGGAATTAAACGTTGTTTATTAAATGAGTATTGTCACCATTTTACAGGGGAAAGGTGCAACAACATAGTCTGAAAGTGCACTATTCAGATGTCTGCGCGTTTAGTGATCCATTCACAGAAATGGGTCTAGCGTTAAAGGGCAATGAAACCCAAGCAAAATGTTGCTTTCATAGTCTTGAAGAGATTAAGAAGAAGAATCTCTGAAAGTTGGAGCATAATCGGGTAAGTAACAAGAAAACTACGGCTCTTTGAAGATGTCCATTTATTCCTATGGGGAACTCAAATTGGCAACGCACTCTGATAAGTGTGTGGACAACTCCCCATATGTTATGTACACAAATGTTCCCATTTTTACAGTTTTCTTCATAGTCACATTTTTCCATTCCCCCAACTCATGATATGTTATGTATAAAAGCATTCTACAAAACATATGTTGAACTCGAACGAAGGGTAAACATACATTTTTAGAAAATTGAACAAAACTGCAATTTTGTGTACAAAATGTATGGAGAGTTGTCCACAACTTTGCCAGAGTGCATTGCCAATTTGAGTCACTCGAAGAAATACATGGCTCTTTTCAAAGAGCCATAGTTTTCTTATTTCTTGACCGATTGTGCTCAAATGTTCAGAGACTATTTATTATATTTAGTTTCTTATAGTGCATACAACAATTTGTCTGGATTTCACTGTCCTTTAATACTAGCGTAGCTCTGACCCCTTAATGAAGTGGCCTACTTTTGAGTCAAGAAGATGACCCCATATTTATCCTTCCCCAGATTCTTGTGCCAATGATAGCCATAATTCTGGGTTAATTCCCTGATTATCGGGCTTATTTTTCTGCTCCATTTATCAAGTATGTCTGCTTGTTTATCAGGGTACTTGTATTGTAGTATTTTTTGCTTTAAATAGCATACCATTTAGAGTAGCAGTTTAACTCGTTCAGGTCAACATGGCAAGATGGGGCTTTGCCCCTGAAGGAGACACTAAATGCGAATGCAGAGAGAATCAGACGATGGACCACATCCTACAGTGCGGCGGGACGGCTTGCACGGATGACGACCTGTCCCTCGTTAATGAGACGGCAATCGCAGCCATCGAGAGATGGAAAAACTTTATTTAGGAACTGTATCTTTTATCTTGATCTAATTAAGGAGACACGAACGAACGAACGAACTCGTTCAGGACTGATTGATTGTGGTATATAACATGTATTCTCCATAGACCCAAGCCCAAGTTTTTTCTGGACCAGTTCTGAACGGGTTAATGTTCTGAAGTGAAGGAAAGAGCTCTAAAAATGTTGCATGTAATGTAAATTCCAACAAACCAGAAGCAGAGAATTATTTAATTAAGCACGCCAACAATTTCTCAGACTGGGGTCTATGGAGATTGCCTGATACGGTTTATACTAAAATCAAATGGGCATGGGCATCTATCCTTACGTAATACCTATTGTTCAGGGGGGATCGATGAATGAAAAGATCACCCCCCCTCTAAACACTAGGTATCAATTACGAATCGATGCCCATCCAAATGGATGAAAGAAGAGTTAACATGGATGGTACCATATTTGGTGTGTGTGCTTGTTTGTGCTTACATGAGTGTGTGGGTGTTTTCATGAGTCTGTGTGTATGTTTGTCTGTGCATATTTGTATGTGTGTGTGTGTGAATATATGTGTATGTCTGAGGTGGTACATGTATGTGTGTGTGTATGTGTGTGCACACATGTGTCTTTGTGTATCTTTGTGTATGTGTGTGTATGGGTGTATGCAATTTTATAAACAGGTGATGTCTAAAATATATTGTTGGCTTTATATAGGTCTATGGCATTAGGATACAACACGCTGTACCAAAATCATATGGTCCTCAGTGGGTTTAACTAGAATTAGGTTACTAACCCTACTTAGCCATATTCGTGACTCAAAAGAAGTAGGTTGATATATAACCCTAATTTATTGTTAAAGTGATAACATCCATTGGCATCTTCTGTTGCTAGTCTCTTGCTATTTGGAGAATGTTCAGCACTGATATAACATTTTAATAATAATAAATAGTTTAGGATGCAATTATCATTTTTTATTTAATTTGCATTTATGTTTATTTGTTGTTATTGGAATCTAGAGGGGAGTTGGGGGGGGGGGTACTTTTTCCACAGTAGGGACTTTTTTGAATTTTGGGTATCAAAAACTGGTTATTAGAGCTTGAAAGACAATTCTTCATTACTTCATGAAAATGTATATATCAGTAATCCACATTTGAATGCCAAGTCCGTGGCTGTCAAAGATTTAATTTTCTTGATCACATTTATTCATCGATTAGCTCAAATTACTGAGCAATCCCTTGACCCTCGCTAAAATGACCTACAATTAAGTTTACGAGCACATGCACACATCTACACACATATCGGCATAATTCCTCCCGACAACGCTTTTCATCACTGGCTTTGACCCGTTCACTATGTGAACCTGGCGTACTCTATGGCGATTACAATATCTCATAGTCAATGGGTTAAGTGGTGGAATAGAAATATATCAAACAAGAATCTTCTATAAATCGATGATTACATTTGCCAATTCACTCATCGAATGACTTGAGTATGCAGCTCTTCTCTGACCCTTGGTAAATATGACCTGGTTTGAGGCGATGGTCACACATACAAGACCACATTTAGTACACACGCACACACACATACATAGGATAATACCTATTCAAGTACACGTTTCAGATTTACATGATTTATCAGTTGGATTTTAAAGCGCATGTTGTTCGCTTGCATCTTTATTGCAGTATCTGCTGTCATTGATGCAATTGACCAGTTCGTTCACAAAATAGTTTCTTCGATTACTAGCAAACTTCTGACCCTTGTTAAAACGCCCTAGTTTTAGGGGATGTACACACTAACGAGAAGACAAGAACACACACATACGAACATACGTCCACATAACCCATGCAAATAAACTTTCTACCCATAACACGATTCTGCGGCAAAGTTGTAAGTAGTATGTTTGCGTTTTCTACTGCTGATTAAATTGGCAGTTTCATTCACTAAATGACAAGCACACAACTGACCCTTGCTAAACAGACCTAGTTTTAGGGGATGTACCCACTATCAAGAATGCAAGTGTGCACACAAACAGAGCGACAGAGCCCTTATCAAACACAAACTCTTTTTAACACTGATTATACATCCTTTATTAGATTCATCAAATTAATTTTTATTTATCATTTTGTTTATTTCCACAAATTTGAATAAAAACATACACATATAAAGATAGCACAACATGTTGATATTGGTTTTTAATTTTTTTGATTATTTGTACTCAACCAACTTGCTATTTTCCAAGGAATATTTCCGAGGAAGACCATCAACGATGTTCTAAAGACTTAGTCAGAATTGTAAGCAGTGTTAAAATATATTTGTTCTGATTTAGCACTGGTAGAGTATGATGGTGAGATAGTACATGTATGTGTACATCTTCATGCATGCACAGCATCTGCTGCCCCTGATCAAATTTGCTGACTCATTCACGAAATGACTTCTTAGAGTACCAGCACCTAATCTGACCCCTGGCAAGAGCGACCTACTTTGAGGTGATGCTGCCCGCCCATCTCATCATATGTCACTCACTCATCTCCATAACTGAGCCTTATCTCTCCTATCCCTTGCGTCTCTTTGTCTTTGGTGATAGACACATTCACAGCGGCATCCATTCAGCATTTATTAGCCTTGGCTCTGTGTATACGTGAATCAAATTGCTCAGTCCAACAGCCCTTTGTTCGCATGCCTAGATCTGTTCAGGTTCTCTCTTTCTTTTTCTCTTTCTCTTTTTCTTTTCTTGTTTGCTCTCTTTTTTTCTCTTTTGCTTTCTCTTTCTATGGTCTCTCTATTTTCTTTCTTTTACTCTTTCTCTTGCTCCTCTTTCTTGTTCTCTTTCTATAATCTCTTTTTTCTTTATTTTACTATTTCTCTTTTCTTTTCTCTTCCTCTTTCCTTTTCTCTTTCTATAATCTTTCTCTTTTCCTTTTCTCTTCACTGGTTTGCTCTCCATTTTTCTTTCTCGTTTTTGCTCCTTTTTCTTTTTGTTATTTATATTTATCTTTACTCTATCTTTTTAACTTTCTATTTCTCTTTCTATTTGTCTTTTTTAAAATCTTGATCTCTCTCTTCATTCTATCTCCTAACTCTCTTTAACTCTCTCCTTTTGTGTTTCTGTTGTCTTCTTACATTCTCTCTCTCTCTCCTGCCCCCCTGTCCTGTCTTTTCCCAGGCCTCCCCCCTCTCCTCTCACAGTTTACTCCTCACATCTCCCCCTCACCCTCGCCCTGTCGCTCTTTCTCTCTCACTCTCTCAGACTTAGATATATTGATCTCTAACACCTCTGTTTTATTCTTTCTCTCCACTCTGTGTTTCATTTTCTCTTTCCTCGTCTCTCTGCTATGTTCTGCCTCTCCCATCTTATTTAAATCCCCTCTCCCCTCATGGGCATGTATTTTCTGTTTCATTCATAAATAGAAAACAAATTTCTCAAGGGATATTATAATCAGATTATTCTATAAATGCTGAACCAAACCTGTATTACCCTTAAAGGGATCTAGTAGCATTGTCCAAATCGGGCAACTTAATAACTGTTCTTGTAGTTACAAGAGAACAATATAATTTCATATGTGTTAATCTCATCTAGAAGTAAGAGGGCAAGTAAATTTTATATTGGGGCAAGTAAAATTTCAAAATGTATGATTTTACTTGACCGAATGGGCCAGTACAGAAAAAAGTTAGTGTGGAATCTTGTATATATATTTTGAAGAATAGACTCTAGGGTATATTTCTGTTATCAAGCATACATGTATTTTTGTTTGATTTATGAATAGAAAACAAATTTCTCCAGGGATTTGGCAATCAGATTACTCTGAAAATGCTGAACCAAACTTATATCACCCTCAAGCGTTGATGTTCTGTCATGTTGCCAATATTGTATCTTGTCCGACCTTGTCTTTGTGTTATATTATAACAAAATGTATCTTTACCCATGACTTTTTTCCTGTTCCACATTAAATTCAAGTTCAAGTTCACTTCATTTTCACACATTAAAAAAAAAAAAGTTTTACAATGGAATACGTTTTATACCATGGTATTTGAATAAAGCTAAAACAGAAGTTTGAAATTAGAAGGTACAAATCAAAGATCATGTATGATCTTGGCAATTTTGTCCCTACATAAAGGAATACATTAAAATGAGTATAAAAGATCATATCAGCATCAGCAACAACAAAAACAAGTAATGTTTTTAAAAGAATACACAAAGTTAGTGTAGATAATGTTCCGTTCATGAACTTGAAAAATACCAGGGGATTATATGATCAGATCACATCATTCAAAAAGCAACATACTAATATATACCACTCGAAAGCCTTGCTTTTGATTCCCTTTTCTCATGTTATAGTTTGTCTGATCATTTTGTTCTCATTATGTTTAATCCAGAGAATTTCCCAAAGCGTACCATACCGCACATTTGTTTCTCGTTCCATCTTCAAGGTGAGAATGTGTTTATTGCTTAACTCATGAAATCACACATGACCAGGTATTATCTTATCAGATCGCATCATTATAAACCCAACATGTATGTTATCCCTCGTAAAGCTTTCTTCCGATTCCTTCCCCCCCCCCCCCCCCCCCCCACCCACCCCCCCCCCCCCCCTCATGTTGTATTTTGTGTGACCATACATTTTTTCACCCTTTTAAAACATTTGTTTCTCCTTTCCATCTTCAAGGTGGGAATGTAGTCACTGCTTTATTCATCTTTACCATGGGATTATATCATCAGATTGCATCATTCCAAACCCAACATCCATGTATATGTACAATATATGTTTATCGCTCCAAAGCCTTGCTTTAATTCCCATTTTCTCATGTCATAGTTTGTCTGACGATATTTTTATCATTATGTTTAATCCAGAGAATTTCCCAAAGCATACCGTACCCCACATTTGTTTCCCATTTCATCTTCAAGGTGGGAATGTATGTGTTGCTTCAAACATCAAGGGATTTTATCATCGGATCACATCCTTCCGAACCCAACATATATGATATATCCCCCTAACGCTTTGCTTCAAATTCCCTTTTCTGATGTTATACTTTTGTCTCACCAAAGTTTTCTAATTTTCCTCTAAAACCAGAGCATCTCCCTGAGCATACATGTACCATTCTCCACATATTTCCCCCTTTCTTTCCTCAAGTTGGGCATGAATGTGTTGCTTTATTCATGAATCAAACATTACCAAGGGATTATATCATCAGATCATATCGGAAGCTTTGCTTCCGATCTTTGTTCCTCACATTGTATTTTGCCTGGTCTCACACTCATGTTTATACCCAGAAAATGTCTCTAAGACTCTAAACATACCATACAGTACCTAATATCAATTCCCATTTTCCAATTTTACTTTCAGAATGTGTTTGCAGTTTTTGTTATATTCATGAAATTTTAAGTTGCTAGGGGATCATTTAATCGGGATGACTTTACGCTGAACCTAAACCGACCTACTTCACCCTAAAGCCCCACTGATTATTCCGTTTGTTCATGTTGTAAGTTTGTGACCTTCAATTTGTAATATATAAAGAGAATGACTTCACCCACTTTCATATCTATTTTGAGTATTTTTAACGTATAATTTGTGTGCGTTTGTTTGCTGTTTGATTCCTGAAAGATGTCAGGGGGATCATTTCATAATGAGATAAAAGATAATTCCGAGGGGTAACGGAATCTGATTACATCATTTTGAACCAGCCCTATATCACCCTGCAGCTTGACAGCTTAATTCTGCGTGTAATGTCATCACTCGTCTGACTAAAAAATTGTTATCGTTTTGTGTTTGTGTGTGCGTGCATGCATGCTTGTGTGTGTCTGTGTACATGTGTTTGTTTCTGTTTTCAAATTTAGTCAAACAACAAAAAACATCCAGGGAAAAGTACACACATTTTTTGTTGTTGCCAAACCTAACCTAAATCACCCTTCTGCTCAACTGTAAATTCTTAGTTGCTCATGATAACGCTTGTAATATGACCTGAGTCGTTGTTATCAAGGGATCAATACATTAAATCTCAGTGACCCAAATTCAGTATTCGTTACCAATATATGTCTGCTTTTGCTGTTTCATTCATGAAATTTGTCTGGGGATTTTGTAGTCAGATGACCCTTTTATTGAACCAAACTGTTAGTATCCCCTCTAGCTTTGCTGTTTATTCCTGTTCCACATATAGTTTGCTCTTGCCTGACCTTACTTTCAATCCTGAGAATATTTTTTTTTAATCAAGAAAATATATCAAAGACAACTTTGCCTTATATTGATTTGTTTTTGTCTTTCTTTAAATAGTGTATATTTGTTCTTTCATTTGTGAAAGGAAAAGAAAATGGACAAGGTATCATTTAAATCATGAAGTAATTTAAGAAAATGCCCAGAGGTTATAGATGCAATTAGATCACCTTTTCCTGAACCGAACCTATATATAAGAAATGTATCACCTTCAGCCTTGTTCCTGATGATTTGCTATGTATTTCATCTGTTTGAACACGTACGTTTTCACATATTATATTGTATCTTCATAATATATCTAACCTCCCCTCTTATTCATTTAAAATGGTTTCCCCCTCCTATATAACTTTTGTCTCCAATGTCTTAGATTACTGTATTTTTACCCACTCAGGACTGGTCCCGAAAATACCTTGGGCTGGGGTCTATGGAGAATACATGTTATGGCAAAACCAATCAGTCCTCAATGGGTTAATCCCAAGTACATCTTAATTCAAATATTGATTTCAATGTTCCATCCTGTCTTGAGAGTGAGACTATTTTCTGGGAATAGTTATATTATGTAAATCAATTTTATCAGAGAAAATTATGATTTCAGTAAAGAATGAAAGAAAACTTAAGAAATTATCTTAATCATTCTGTGTGCTTTTTCATTTATTCTCGTTTCATATGAAATGATTAATTGGGTAAATATGTACTTTTAAAATCAGGCATTACGTTAAAAATAATATTGTTGGTGTTTGTGGATCTTGAATGACATTTTACAATATTGATTTTTATTTCATAATTGACATGAAGAAAAAACCCCCCCTGCATTTGAATTGATAATTTAAAGTTTGCTCATTCTAGAACGGAGAGAGAGGGAAAGAGAGAAAATGGAGATAAATCCCGGGATCTACTATGTCGATGATAAATCATTCATCAGCCTCTGGGAAAAAAAACCTCACTACGCAATTAGCCCAATTACAAAGGGTTAAATGAGATATGTCTTCAGATGTGTATTTTTGCTCAGTCAATGGTGAAAAATATTGTGACCCCTAATGACTGACCCATATAATATCAGCTCCTTGAATGGCTTTGTTGATAGGTTATATTCGATCTTCAGCCCTAGATCTCCCCTCACCCCCCGCTGTCCTACAATTCTTTTTAATTTTGTCCCAATTGTGCATGTCTGACGTTATAGTCAATCACATGGTGATACCTCTGTGATATTTAAAGGGATCTAGTAAGTAGCAACTTTGTTGGCACGTGCAAAAAGTGATGAATTGTTGATACAATGTGTATTGGTGTGATCTGATATGTCCACTGAATAATATGTGTACAATTCACGTTAACTCCTAACGTGCCAAGCTCGCATTATTGCGAGTTACAATACACACAAATGCCATAGAGCATTAAAATCCCTGGTACGTTAAGAGTTAAATAGATGTTATATGGCCGAGTAATGAGCGAAAATTCAAAGTGATATTCACTAACTTATTGCACTGACTTTGTACACCGTTACAACTATCCAGTAGATAGTTAAAAATCTGAACACTTCAATCATGAATATCTTTTTAACAAAAGGCAAATAAAAAAAAACAAAATCTGTCCCATGCTTCTATTGTTAATACAAACATTACAAGGTATGAGTAAGTTTTGAGGATTTGGACAATGTTACTAGATCCCTTTAAGTCCTTTGACCTAGTATAGTCCGTCTATTTTTATGAAGTGTAATCATATCTAAAATTGTATTGGGTTACTGGAATATTTCATGCAATCCATTTTGTTCATCAAATTCTTATCTGCTTTTATTATCTCTCGTGATTATGATTGTACAAGAGTTCATATTGCGGTTATTCTCATCCATTTTTTATCTCTTGTCATCATTTCAGTTTATCACAGTTGATCAGTAGCAGGTTGCCTAGGTATCTATATGATGCTTTATGCTTATCATATTCTTTATTTCATCTATTAAATCTCTTGCATGATTTACAAAAACTCTTGAGTCGACTAACTAAACTGCTAATTTTTTTGTTTTAACCCATTGCCTATAGAAACCTGACTGGCCCTGTATTAACTCTATGGGGATTGCACAATCTAGTAGGGAAAAGGGCCCATATACATGAAAGCCTGCTAGCTTAGTTCCTTGCTAAGTCTATTTTGGATGACGTGGCTAAGAATTATACACAAGATCTTTTAGTTGCTAACTGAGGTTAACTTAGAGGGTACCTATAAGGCTTACCCAGTTGACCCTAGTTGGGGACTAGGAAAACTGTTTGCTGCTCAATAAACTGCACATTTAAAATACATTTTTAGCAAGGAACTAAGCTAGCGGGGTTTCATGAATATGGGGCCAGGTTGCTTAACCCATTGCCTATGGGAAGCTTGCGAGCTTTGTATGGGGATTGCAAAATCTATTCGGAACGTGTTAAGTAAAGTTCCCATCAGGACAAATGGTAATCTTGCCAAATTCCTCTCGGTGGACCATCTTGGGAACCCCGCATCCTCCCTGTATATTTGTCATCCCAGCACGCTCCTCTTCATGATATTGTGCCTCAAATAATAACTTTTATGGATATATTTCAAGATTTCAATAATTGATCCTTCAAGTACGCATATTTCTCAATTTTGACACAATTGCTGTATTGTGTTTGTCATCCCAGCACGCTTCCTCTTCATGATTTTGTGCCTCAAATAATAACTTTTATGGATATATTTAGGGGAAAATTCTAAATTGGTCAAAAGATTTGAGCTCTCTGGATTCATTCAATCTCTCAATGTTTGTAAATATAGGTATTACAAACCTCAACCGCATGTACATGAATCTTATGTTTGCTTATTAAATGTAATTTTTTACATATTGATTTGATGAGATAGATTTTTACTTTGGGCCTTGTGTTTTAACCAAATAAATCAATTTTGTGTGCATACTCCAGTTAAAAAGAAAAAAGATGTGAGTACAATCTATGACCCTTTGACAGATGTGCCCTACATTATCAGTGAATTCAGCAGAATATGAATGATTCCTAATGTTTGTGTTATTTGATTCATCAATGAAACGGTTTAATGACTAAAAGACAAAAATTACCATTTAAATTAATATCAATTTATGATTAGATAAACATGTTAAGACTGTGGCCATGTGTGATTTGTGAGGTGCTACATTGAGTGAGGTTTGTCGGATTAAGGGGGGGGGGGGGCATGCCTTTTGTTTTTCTCTATTCTTCCTAATGTTTACTGTAATGGAGGGCACTTGCACCCTTGCCCCCCCCCCCCCCCCCCCCCCCCCCCCCCCCTTCTGTGGCTATGTCACTGTGGGCCAGATGTGCCCCTACATTATCAGTGTATTCAGCCGAATATGAATGATTCCTAATGTTTTGAATATTTGATTCATCAATGAAACGGTTTAATGACCAAACGGAAAATTAACATTAAATTAGAGGTTTTTTAATATTTTTATTTATGATTAGAATAGCCTGTTCAGTCTGTTGTTGTATGTAATCAGTGAGGTAATCCGACTGATTGGGGAGGAATGCCCTATTTGTATTTCTCTATTTTTTCTGGATTTTTTTCTTTCTGTTTTTTCTTGCTTTTTTCAAATTATTGGGGGTATGCCCCCTCATGTAACCATCTCTCCCACCATAGCTAAGCAACTGTTCATAATTTGTGCATGGATCCTACTTAGAGCTTTTCCCAGGTCATAGTTGGAGTCTTATGTGTCTGTTTG
Source organism: Echinarachnius parma (assembly GCA_037951105.1). Taxonomy (NCBI): domain Eukaryota; kingdom Metazoa; phylum Echinodermata; class Echinoidea; order Clypeasteroida; family Echinarachniidae; genus Echinarachnius; species Echinarachnius parma. The sequence goes on from JBAMJV010005790.1 coordinate 124,627, forward strand.
TATGTGTATGCATCTGTGCATGTCTGTATTTTTGTTATGTTTGCCCCCCTCATGCCCCCCCCCCTCATTCCCCCCTCATCCCCCCCCCCCGTATAGCTACGCCACGGTGTGTAATATGCTTGTATGGAGCCTACTTAGAGCCTCTCCCAGTCAGCAGGTGTAGTCTTTGTGTGTGTGTGTGTGTGTATGTTTGTTTGTTTGTTTGTGTTTAAATGTGTATGTATACATGTATTTATGTGTGTTTGTCAGAATCAGAGTATTTTTAATAATTAATATTCACTATTGAGCTTAAAGGTTTTTGATCCTTTACTAGGTCAGTGACTGGCCTACATGTTTATGGTTACCATATTCTTCCAGTGTATAGTAGGGCAATTCCACGCCAAATGAGCCAAAAGTGGAAAAATCCAATGAGGATTATTTCTGATCTTGTTTATTTTTTCTGATTATTTTTTCATAAATCATGATCACATAATGATATCTTTCAGTTTACATGATTAAAAAAAATATTGGGCGTCTCCTGATAAGAGAAACGGACACCATACATGAACCTATACACATGGCACTACACAGTGCCTATTTCTAGATTTTCTTTATTTTTTGCATTCCTTTCTAGTATTTTTTCTGTTTAAGGTACCAAATTGGATGATTGAATATCACATTATGTGTTCAGATTAAAGATTCAGTCTTTTGAGAGCCTAAAGTATATTTTTAATGAATAAAAAACTCTGTCCTTCCGTTACTGTCCTTCCGTTACCGAACAGTGAAGCAATTAACTTTTTGTAATTAATATACCAATAGACATATTTTTTTCAAATAAGTGTTGTAATACTCTTAGAACATTAGGGAATGGACTATGAGCCAATTGATATAACATGATAGTCCTCTTAACTTCACAGAGATTGGATCATAACTAAAGGACTTGAAAAACCGGTTACAGTCCGTTATTCCGAAGGTTCGTTATTCCGAAGGTTCAGTTATTCCGAAGGTTCGTTATTCCGAAGGTTCGTTATTCCGAAGGTTCGTTATTCCGAAGGTTCGTTATTCCGAAGGTTCGTTATTCCGAAGGTTCGTTATTCCGAAGGTTCGTTATTCCGAAGGTTCGTTGATCCGAAAATAAAATCGGGTTCGTTATTCCGAAGGTTCGTTGATCCGAAAATAAAATCGGGTTCGTTATTCCGAAAATTAAATCGGGCTTGTTATAATACTATAGTTTGTGTTTTATTTATTCAATTTACAGCCTGCATTAAGCATACCCCTCCCCCTTTCCCTCCCTTGGCCAGACCAATCAAACATTTAAGTTTATTTTATCTCTTTATATGAAATTATAGCATTATAACAAACCCAAATTCATTTTCGGATTAACGAACCCGATTTCATTTTAGGAATAGCGAACCTTCGGAATAACGAACCCTCGGAATAACGGACCTTCGGAATAAGGAACCTTCGGAATAACGAACCCTATTTCATTTTAGGAATAGCGAACCTTCGGAATAAGGAACCTTCGGAATAAAGAACCTTCGGAATAACGAACCTTTGGAATAACGAACCTTCGGAATAACGAACCTTCGGAATAATGCAACAAATGTTCGGATTAACGAACCCTATTTCATTTTCGGATTAACGAACACTCAGGTATAGGAAATTTGCGTGTTCGGAATAACGAACCTTCGGAATAACGAACCTTCGGAATAACGAACCTTCGGAATAACGAACCGCACCCGAAAAACCATGTCCATTTTGTCGTCCTTCCGTTACCGGCCTCATTAGTGTCCATATCTAATAAACGTAATGTAAACAAAAATATTAAAAAATAGGAAATCAAAGGTGTCCCACCAAGAGTCTCAGAAATGTTATTTACAATGATGAATCATAAGCAGGATTCTGGAATTATTTGATTTAATTTCAAAAATTGCGTCTGAACGTCCTTCCGTTACCGTGGAATTGCCCAGTATCAACCCTAATATCCAGTGGTGTCTCTCTCGACCTGTTTTCAACTACCCTTGAAAAATGACCAGCTTAATTTGCACTCAATAAAGATATATTCCACCAGCATTCTTCCATCTGTCTAAAAAATGCAGTGATATTTCCTTTTCTGATGCAATTTTGTCTTGTAGCCTTTCTTTGTGTTATCTGTGACCCGATGATGATTTTCATCTACCTCTCTCTGTTCAATAATTATCAATTGTGTGAAGCTCTTTACTTCTGGTCATATTTTTTTTTTGTAATTGTAAAGATTTATTGTAACCCTTTTTGTACACAGAACCTAAGATATATATGTATTATGCCTGCCATATGTACTCCCCCTATGTACTTAAAATTAAAATGTGTTAAGAAACGAGATGAGAGTTGAGATAAAGAGACTGATTAAAAAGAAAAACTTTTTCTTTAAATTAAGAGCCTATTTTCACTGATACAATCTTATTTAGTTTACAGATAACTTGATAATGAATAAGGGTTGGGGGCATAATTGTACTGGTATTGTAAAATATTTTCTTTATTTTATCATATAAAATGACTATTATAGCATTGGTACCCCCTGGGAATTCCGTTATCTAGAGCATTATGGTGCCTATCCTATTAAAATCCAATCAAACATCTGATGTCCATGCGGGGTCAGTAGACTGAGAATCTCCTGTCATTGTCCTTGGTGTCCTTTCAAGTCCATCTTTGACCGGTTCGTATGTTCGTTCATGTCTCCTCTTGATTTAAATAAGGTCCCTCCATCCCTGGATGGTTGTGATGACCGTCTTGTTGACCAGGGTCAGGTTCTCATCGGTGCAGTCTACTCCGCCTAACTCCAGGATATCTTTGATTACACGTGTGTTACAGTGGGCATATCTAATTCATATCCTTTTATTCACTTTCTGTCATAATTTCTTTCTCTTTATCTCTCTCTCTATTTTATCCAGGTCCTTTCTGTTTTCCTTTTACTCTTTGTTCTTCTCTCTTTGGTATATTCACACTATTATAGAAAGTATGTGTGATCGACTACTCATTCAAATGAGTTATCATATTCAAGAAAAGTGATGAGTCTCAATATGAAGGAAACAAATTCATAATATGAGTGATGTCATACATCCTCCTCTGCTTTCATTTGGGTTTGTTTTGCTCCACCCTCCCTTTTAGCGGTCAAGTATCATGAACAGAGATGAAGGCTATCTAATGAACAATCAGCACAGTCTCATCCTTCTTTTCCATGTACATCCAATCTCCATGCAATGTACTCTACCACTCTGTCCACACTTAAACTTCAGAGTTGAGGGCTGGTTATTATTCACAGAAATCTTCCCTTCTTTTTTTCCTCGACACTGCATATTAACTCCTTGAGTGCCACTGTCGCATATTTGCACCACACACTACACATACATGCCACAAAGCTGTAAAATCCCTGGTACTCAAATGGTTAAGTACATGTTTGTGTCTGATCCACACGTAACAACTGGCAGGTAATAACCGTACTTGTATTCTTTTCTCTGTAAGCATTGGTCTCACTGGCATAGATTGTTATACTGAGTGGGATCGGAAGTGGTTCCTTCACTCCGTGTGCGCCTAACAAGTGACTGCATGGCTGGAATGCTTCCTAGGGAGTGGAAAAGGTGCATTTTGTGTGCAGGAATGATTGCAGTGTGTATCAGTTGACTGGGGGAAAAATAATCTCGATTAGAGGCTCTATTGCAATTTGCACTCTATAAATATAAATTATTATTATTATTATTATTATCATTATCATTATCATTATCATTATCATTATCATTATCATTATCATTATCATTATCATTATCATTAGTATTATAAGTATTATTAGTATTATTTGTATTATTTGTATTATTTGTATTATTAGTATCATTTTTATTATTATTATTATCATCATTATTATTATTCTATGCAGGGAGTCACACGTAGAACCTACTGGGTCAAAATAACTTTAATGGGATCCTACGACATTGCAGTTTAGTATGAATCTTGTAGGGTAGAGGCTACCCCCAGTCTCTAGCCGTGTACTTGTGGCCAGGACTATGTAGGTCAACCGATCAAGGAACCAACTGTGGACAAGTGACTAGCCTAATTGTGTGTCCCACTTCTGTAGATTTGATATATTTGCATGCCCATTTGTTGTTCCAAATAATCCTATCCAGTTTCTTGTACACTTATAATATATTTCAGTTGTTTTCTTCATTTTCTTTCATGTACCTTTTCTGTTTAATTCTTAAAAAGAAGAATAATGGTATTTTACATGGGACATTTTTCTGGATTTAATCAGATTAACCCCTCGACTACGGGAACTGGGTGGGTTGTGTACAAAGTCTATGGGGATCTCAGAAACTCGTAGGGAACGGGTTAACAGTTCTTCATGATGGATGTTTTTATCCTGAACAAAATTTTAATCATTTTGGGATCGATAGTTGGTGTTACTAAGATCATTCTATAACAGAGGGACTTTATTATGACTACGTTTTGCAGCTTGTTGGTTTGTTTACATGTTTATTGGGTCAAAACAACAGGTTATTATTAAACACAAATTGTGTTATTAATAGATTTTACATCACTATTTTAAGAAGCAAAACACATGTATGTGGCTTTATTTATATACATATCAATAGATACAGAGTCAATTTGTATCGACCATGCATCACATCCTCGTCCAAGAATATCTATTCCTCCATGTAATTCTTTTTAATATATTGCCCTTCCACCTTGGTATTGATCCATCTCATCCCAAAGGGTGCCTGTGACTTTGGTTATACCAATTTTTCAGGAAGTAACACATTGGTAGCAGTGTATTTCCCTGTTATAAATAGTAACACTTTGGCTGCCATATATTTCACCTCGCATATAAAGAGAGAGAGTGGGAATAGAGAGAGACAGACAGACAAACAGATGTCAGTGATAGAGGGAGAGGCAGACAGACATACATACAACAGAGATAGAGAGAAGGGGGGGGGGGGTATGGGGAGAGAGAAAATGGCTAAATATAGTAGCACTTTAGACTAGTCACTGCACAGTATCCATCCTTGCTATTAAAGGCAGGGAAAAAGAGTAAGCCTAAGAGTCGGGTTGACAGAGGGAGAAGGAAAGGAACTAGGGTAAAGATACGAGTGTGACAGAGAGGAGGAGTGTGAACATTTGAGCATAAGAGAGGGGTGGGGAGGGAGTGTCCAAATATAGAAATACCTCAGTTGCTGCTTATAGGCATATTTCAGAGAGGGGGAGAAAGTAAAAGGATGGAAATATCTTGGTTTCCAAATGAAGCATCCCTTGCTGGATAATGGTATAAGGTATAATGTAGAGAGAAAGAGAAGAGAGGAGGGGTGAAATATCTCAATAAGGTAGTGTTTGCATTGAAGCCAATACAGAGAAAGGAGAGAGAATGTCATTAAGCACTGGGAGGGGGGGGGGGGGGAGAAATATATAAATTCAGAAATGCACCAGTGGTCACGTAACGCACATTAGGAATAAAAGAAAATATTTAAAGACAGATCGACAGACATACATAGATGAATAGAGAGAAGGAGAAAGAATAAAGAAAAGTAATGAGGTAAGAAGAAGCATGACCTTGTGAAGGAGTCGACCTACATCCTCACCTGCTAAGGCTGTCGGGGATGCGTTCCGGATGTTGCTCCCCAAAAGTGCATTGGTCTGTGGGAGGAGACTCATCTTTCTTCTAGTAAAGGCTTTATTCATAAAGTGCATGAATGACTGAAGTCAGAGTCCTATTTTCCAAATTACTGCCTTGGCCATGTAGGCCACGGTGTGGGAGGAGATTAATATGACATTTTAGGAGTTGTCCACCCACCCGCACTGTTCTGTTTCTAACACCCTCCAGGATTAAAACAGGATTTTATCTTGTTCCCTTAATTCCATCTCTTTCCTCTTGTATGTCTTTGTATCTTCCTATTCCACATTTTGATAAAGACCTAAAATGTGACAATTACGGTTTGGGAATGCTGGAGAGGTAAGAAGTAAATGCTACTATTTTCCATATAACTGCATTTACTTTGTGGGGTACAGTGTGGGTGAAGATTATTATGACATTTTAGGAGATGTCCTCCCACCCTGTTTTGTTTGTAATTGCCCTACAGGATTGATTTTGCTTGTTCTTGCATTCTATAGCTTTCCTCTTATGTGTTTCTTTGTATCTTCCAATACCTTAGGCTTGAAATGTCACAATTTCTGTTTGGGAATGGAGAGAAAAGAAGTCAATTTTACTATTTTCCAAATTACTGCATTTGATATGTGCATGGGGCACAGTGTGGGATGATATAAGACATTTTAAGAGATGTCTGCCCCAACTGTTTTGTTTCTAACACCCTACAGGATCAGTTTGTTTTGTTCCCTTATTCTATGTCTTTGCCCCTGTACGTCTTTATATCTTCCTGATCCAGATTTAAATAAAGACCTAAAATGTATCAATTCCTATGTGGACATGAAGATGAAAGTAGTCAAAAGTCACATTTTCTAAATAAAATGACTGCATTTACTCCATAGGGCATAGTGTGGGCTGGAGATGATTCTGACATTTCAGGATTTGTCCGCCCACACTGTAATGTTTCTAATGCCCCGCAGGATTGATTTTGCTTGTTCCAGTGTTCTATCTCTTTCCTATTGTGTTTCTTTGTATTTTCCAATACCATTTGAAGGCCTGAAGTATGACATTTCATGTGTGGGCATGGAGAGGAAATTAAGAAGTAAATTTTTACTATTTTCCATATAACTGAATTTACTATGTGGGCATAGAGTGGGATTCATGAGAGTATTCTGACATTTTTTGATATGTCCGCCCACCCTGTTTTGTTTGTAATTGCCCTACAGGATTGATTTTGCTTGTTCTTGCATTCTATAGCTTTCCTCTTATGTGTTTCTTCCAGTACCTTTTAAAGTCTTGAAATGTCACAATTTCTGGTTTGAAATGGAGAGGAAACAAGTAAATTTTACTATTTTCCATATAACTGAATTTACTATGTGGGCATAGAGTGGGATTCATGAGAGTATTCTGACATTTAAGGAGATGGCCGCCCACACTGTAATGTTTTGAATGCCCTACAGGATTGATTTTCCTTGCTCCAGTATTGTGTTTCTTTGCTATATAGTATTGTGTTTCTTTGTATTTACCAATACCATTTGAAGGCCTGAGGTATGACAATTCATGTGTGGGCATGGAGAGGAAATTAAGAAGTAAATTTTTACTATTTTCCATATTTAACTGAATTTACTATGTGGGCATAGAGTGGGATTCATGAGAGTATTCTGACATGTAAGGAGATGTCCGCCCACCCTGTAATGTTTTGAATGCCCTACCGGATTGATTTTCCTTGTTCCAGTATTGTGTTTCTTTGCTATATAGTATTGTGTTTCTTTGTTCATATCTTCCAAAACCATTTAACGGCCTGAAATATGACCATTCCTGCATGGGTGTGGAGTAAAGAAGAATGAATATATTTGTTGTCAATATTCAGATGTAGCACACCCACACTGTAGTGTTTCTCGAGCCCTTATAATATTACCCAAGTGGTAATTTCCCCCTTTGTATTACTCTTTCCTCCTATTTTGTTCCTTTTCTCATCCAGTATAAAACATTCTAACAATTCTGAAATGTGATATTCACTGTGTGGTTGTTTCAGTGCCTTGCTAGCTACCTACAGTACCTACTTCTTTGTAATGACTAAAATAACTATATTTATTTGAAAACAGATGGTATAGTACCCCAGAAATAAGTTTCCTTTTTACCATTATGTCAGACTTTTTCTTTTCATTTCTGTAATTTCTCATTATAGTCTTTCAAGCTGTTTGTCAATGTTTTAGGCCAAATATGGATTAATAAATAAAATAGTACACTACATTTTTTGATTTTTAAACAAAATTTGATTATGAAATTCAACAAAAATCTGAAAGTTCATATGTCTTAATTTACTTGCAATATATATATGTTTTTAGAAATGGCAAAACCAACAAATTATTTTGTTAATCCATTTCAGACAATTAACCTTTAAATAATCATACATTTCATACCCATTCCTTCCTAGGTATACCACAGATTGGTGATTTAGGTATTTGACAGCTGAAAGGTCAAGTCGGGTCACAGCGCTGATGATGGCTGTAGATGACCTGAGGACATTTTGGAGGGAAATATTCAGGTATTGTATTTATTAAAGCAAAAGTCAAAGTTATTCTTTGTATAAAATGCCAGCATAGATGAACTGCCCTGACTGTCAAACTAACAATTATGTTTGAGTGAGTGAGTGAGTGATTGATTGATACATACTCTGTCTAACCTCATCAAAAACTGCTGAAAGAACGAATAATTTATTTCATTTAAGTTAATTCTGAGTGTATTTGCACTCATTACAAATCCAATGTAGATATTGTTCACAGTTAATAAGTGCAGAGATGAGACAATGATATAAACATAATGAAAACAAGTAACTATAAATGCATGATAACAGTGGAGATGATAATTAAAGCAGAGAGCTGCTCTTTTGATGCCCCAACGATTGATGATGGTCAATCATTGTTGTAATGAGCCTGTTAATGCATATATTAGTGTGTAAGACCTTTTTATGAATAATGAACTTTTATGCTAACAATAATGTGTGAGTGATTGATTGAGTGATTGATTGATTGATTGACTGACTGATTGATTGATTGATTGATTGATTGATTGCTATCTACTCTGTCTAGTCTCATTACAAACTGATCAAAGAGGACAGATAATGATGTGGATTCTAACTATAGCCACTGTGATCCCATTGTAATTAACCTTGTCATTTATGTGTGGGATTGATGAGCTAGGTTATTACCTCAAATGCCAAGGTTGTAATGACATTGATAGTGACATAGCCAGGATCATCTTGAATGGAGGGGGGGGGGGGGGGGGGGGGGCTGCTGAGTCTCTCTGATTCGGCAGGGATTCCTGAATATGAAGATCTTTCAACATCCTGGGAGGGGGGGGGGGGGAGGCTCGTGCCCCCAATAATTTGCAGAAACAATAGGAAACATTAGGGGACATTTTTTGAAAAAACAAAGAAATTTAAAATACACAAGGCCCCTAAATAGTTGTGCGTGCCCCCCAATCAGTCCGACCACGCTACACCACTGGATGGGGGGGGGGGGGGGGGGGCAATATCCCCCTTACCTCCCTCCCTATCTATGAACTGCAATTAATTGATGTGTCATTCACTGAAGGGCCATTTGTGACATCTATTATATTAATACGGTAAGCTTCAACCCCTCGAATCGCTTCCCACTCGAGATATCCTCACCCCGAGGATTCGGCGACTCCCCGACCGTCGCGATCGAAGGATACACGTTTTGCGGAGGACAATAAGGCATTCCCGCGTCGCTCCCGCCCCGTGGTCGTCCTCCAGATCGAAGAAAAGGGAAAGTCAGCAATGTCAATTGCCCGTTTAAGAAGCCGAGCACTGACTAACGATTTATCGCCGTAAAAGTATTTGTAAGAATATAAATTGGAGTAGAAAAAACAAATAATATATTGAGAAACCATTTTAGATATAACACGTTGCGAAACTACCCAGGTTTGAATAAATATCAATATTTATATTACGCGTATGGTATGGTAATGATCGCTATTGCCGATTGGCATCGTATTTGTAAGTGCATCGACGACAAAAGGCGACAACTTCAATTTAGCTGCGGTTATACAACGCGCAATGGCTGTACAGCCGTGTATATATGTCGCGCAGTCATCTAATTACCCCACTGAACCGTAGTTTATTTGCATAGCTCACTGACCTGCTGACCATCGTCTCTGGTCACTATCTCATTCGCCTAACCGTACACGATACTATAATTGCGCCAACTTGTGGTAAGATGTATTAAGTCAGCCACGAAGCTACCATGCAGTACCAGAGGAGACGCCGAGGGGGGGGGGGGGGTGGGGGGTTGGGGGTGGGGGTAGAATGGACGGGGGAGGTATCTGCTCATTTATTATGCAATGCATGTGTAGACGGCTCCTATTCCCTTCAAAGGATTATCATCGGGTTTCACAAGAATATGAAAAAATGTATACGCGGGAGAACTTAGTTTTGATATGAATTGTTTATAGGACACGATGGGTTATGTATCATGCATACAATTGGAGACACAGGGGGGGGGGGGGGGGGGGCAGCGGCGAAGCTAGCAAGAACACGAACATAGTGTACTGTATCTAATTTGATACAAGCAGAACAAATTATCGGGGGTGGGGGTAGAATGGATGGGGGAAGTATCTGCTCATGTAGCATGCAAATGCATGTATAGACAGCTACTATTCCTTTCAAGAATATGAACAATGAAATATGGGGGATAACTGAATAACTTTGCGTGGATACTAAACCATCATGATTTTGTTATACATTGGCCGGATGTATCGTTGGACGGGGCCCTGCCTGACGGGTTGTTGGGTGGGATTGAATCGCCCGAGTCTATTTTGTCTTATTATTTAAATGATGACTGAGATATTTAGTAAAGTTTTAAAGTGTCGTTATGTCATCATCGTCTTTCTCTTACAAAAACCCGCGGATTTCCGCGGGTACAGCTAGTTGTTATTAAAGCACCAAGGAAACATACCCTTACATGTGAATCATATTGTTGTTGTATTTGATACATACCGAGTTCAATATTGAGTTCAATATGACAACATTAAAGAGGGTAGTATAAAATGCTCCTTGTTTGTCTTTTGATGGAGTTACATACTGCAAATCATTATGTTATACTGAAGGGCAATGTTGTGACATTGTTATTAATGCACCAAGACAACATGCAACATGCCCTTTCATTTGAGGCATACAAAAGGTACATCAAAGGTTCAAAGCAAATTTTATTTAGCTTTAGGTTGTTCAATGTAACAGTACTAATACAAAAAAAGTTAGGCAAATACACATTTTTTGTATGTGGGGATATTATTACATATAAAGCTTTAGCGTTAATAAGAAATAATATGCACGTAATCCTCACCCCCTCCCCCCCTTAGCACACATCAGTGTGTCAATCACGTTACTTTATTTACTGTAATTACTGATATCATAGTAGTAGAAAATAGATATGAAATGTTCCATCTGCTATATTACCACACACCGAGAGAGACTGGAAACAGCTGGTAATGAATTATTAATCGGATGTTATTTGACAAAGATAAAGACGCGTTGTTATTAATCTAACCATTTCATTTGTGCCTATATAATCACAGACTAGTTTTATACAATGTAGCTCACGCTATATCATCAAAGCAGTTGACTTTATCTTACCACAAACTAATATGATAGCAAATCATTATCAACCAAGCTTGTCTCGTCTTGTTGTAGAACGGATATTGCCTTAAGATTCCCCGTCCACCTATGACGTTCCAATTACCTTGGTCACGCACCTATGACGTCTTGGCTAGATTTCCCCAGAGCGGCTCTCTGCCGCGAAGTGCCATTATGCCCTCCCATTCATCCATCTAAGGAATCAAGTTACTAATTTAAGACTTGAAGGTTCTGATTTACTAATTATAATTTAAAATCACGTCTGTACCTATTTTAGTTTAATGTCATTGCCGTCATCAAGCTATTTTATATTGAAGCAGTTAAAAAAAAAATGTTTTTACCAGAAATAAATTTGTATTCCAACATTGAAATATGTTTTCCCATGTTTAGCATGTGTGGGTGTAGAGTATGATATGCCATGAAGGACAAGAGAAAGTTGTACAAATATTATACAAAAAATGATAATAATAATGAATTAAGACAAAAAAAAGAAGAAGAAGTATTATGCTCTCCCATTCATCCATCTAAAGACTCAAGTTAATAATTTAAGACTTGAAGGTTCCGATTTACTAATTACAATTTTAAATCACGTCTACACCATTTACATTAATGGCATTGCTTTTCACACTTATATAATCACTCATGAATAACTTTTGTTGTAAAGATTCAATGTAACCTTGTGCTAACCATTCACCAAGTTGACGTCTCAATTTATTCCCTTGGTCACGCACATATGACGTCTTGGGTAGATTTCCCCAGAGCGGCTCTCTGCCGCGAAGTGCCATTATGCCTTCCCATGCATCCATCTTAGGGCTCAAGTTACTTATTTAAGACTTGAAGGTTCCAATTTACTAATTATTACAATTTGAAATCACGTCTGCACCATTTACATTAATGTCATTGCTTTTCATCAAACTATTTTTTGTATTGAAGCAGTTTGTAATGTTTTTACCAGAAATAAATGTCAATTCCAATATTGAAATATAGTTTTCCCATATTTAGCATGTGTGGGTGTAGAGTATGATATGCCATGAAGAACAATTTTTTGTTGTTGTTGGGGGGGGGGGGGGGGGGGGGGGTGGGTGGGTGTATGCCTTATGTATTTCTTTATTTTATTAAAAATGTACCCCTGCTCTTGTTATTGGCAAATTATTGGGGGGGGGGGGGGGGGGTGGAGTTAAAGATGATTGTTTTAGCAAGCCATTTTTAGTGGAACATTTAATAATTTGTTACCATAGATATATATTTTAAATCCATATTAAATATGTTTGCCCATGTTTATGTTGTGTGGGTGTATGACCTGGTGGAAGAGTGTAGTCGTATGGTCTAAAACCATCAAGGAATATAAGAGTAAGAAAATGAAGATAAATTTGACGAAACAAAATGCTTATGATGAAGAATACTAAAAAAAGCATTAATTAGTAGAAAAACAATTCTCAGGATTATTTTTGCAGCTTATATTATATTGCCAAAAGTCCAAAGCACTTTATTGCAAATTGCAAATCAGACAACAAAAAAATCCCAAAGAAACGTTAACTGAATTTAAAATCGCATTATTGTAATTGATTCCTTTCCTTGTCAGGACTGAGTGTAACCTTGTGCTAGCCATTCATCAAGATGACGTCTCAATTTCCTTTGTCAGGCACCTATGACGTCTTGGGTAGATCTCCCAAGAGTACATCCCTTTTATCAAGTTCCATTATGCTTCCCATTCATCCTTCACGTTTCTAATTGCAATTTGCAATCACGTTTACACCATTCAGTTTAAGGTCAGAGCTCTCATCCAGCTATTTTGAGCATGACGTTTAACAAATTGTAACAAATTCTTTCTTTTATGTAAGTTTGCGCTTGCCATTTACCAAGATGACGTCTCAATTTCCTTGGTCACACACCTATGACGTCATGGGTAGATTTCGCCAGAGTACCTCTCTTTTATCTAGTGCCATTATGCTTCCCGTTCATCCTAAGTTTCTAATTCCAATTTCAATCACGTCTACACCATTCAGTTTAAGGTCAGAGATATCTTTTTAGTTATTTTGAGCATGACGTTTAACAAATTGTAACACATTCTTTCTATTATGTGACCTTGTGCTAGCCATTCACCAAGATGACGTCTCAATGTCCTTGGTCACACACCTATGACTTCTTGAGTAAATTTCCCCAGAGTATGAACCTCCCTTTTTTTCTAGTGCCATTATGCAAGTTTCTAATTGCAATTTTCAATTATGTTTGATACATAATTCAGGTTAGTGCTTTCTTCAACCTATATTTAAACCACAATTTGAATATGTTTGAATATTCTGCATACCAGAACAAAATTGAACACAAGGAATGCTTACATTTGGTTCTGTGGCTTTAAGAAATGTTCTAATGTGTGGGCAAGATTTAAAGATACGTGACCGGCTATAGCCCTGTACTTGTTGGTAATTCATGTATTGGAAAAATTGGCGTTTAAAGTTCACATAATGTGTGTAAAAGACTTATGATTGTAAAATTGAAATAATCATATCTTTGCCAATTATTGACCAATTTGTTAGAACAAAGCATCACATGAAAGCTTGTGATGAGGCCGTTCTAATGGTATGAAAATCTACATTTTGATTTTTTACCGACAAGTGCAGGGTTTCGCTATAGCCGGTCACATATGTTACGGCACTTTGTAATAACCATTCATCTATGACGCACAAAATTCCTCCATCCGCAGAGCTATGACGTATTGTAGTACACTGCAGTGCCATGAACATCATTGATCCCATTCAGGACTGGTCCCTAAGATACTCTGGCTGGATCTGTGGAGAATGCATGTTTTAGCAATTTAATCAAAGCGTCTTGAATGGGTTAATGGAAGAAAAAAAATTACATTGTTCCAACTCCATATAAATGTATTTTTAAACCCAATGTCTCTTGCTGACCAAAGACCCAATGTGGCTTTGTGAGGCCACCAGGGGTAACAAATATTTTTGGGGAGCTGATTTTCAAGCACGCCTGCCTTAAAAGAGCACTCTAAAAATTTGTTTTGTAATTAACTCTGCAAACTTGGGGCGGGGGGGGGGGGGGGGGGCTCTCTTTGGCATCTTTTTTTTTTTTTTTTTTTGGGGGGGGGGGGGGGGGGGGCTTAATCTTCCTGAGCCCCCATGGATGTATTCTTTTTCGCTGGAGGCCACAGAAGATGACGTCCTAATTCCTCCCGTCACGGTGCTGTGACGTATTCATCTGATTCCCTTGAGTGACTTGCTGACATTTCCGTTCAATTGCCTTTTGCTATTTATAGTAACTGGTAGCATTTTCAAAGATGACTTCAGGCCCTTCAACAGTATCACTCGCTATTTGTGATCTCTTGTGCAAATTTAGGCCGACTTTTGATATATATAGATATATAGATATATATAGATAAAAATATCACTTGCTATTTCTCATATCTTGTCCTCCAACAGTATTACTTGCTATTGGGGATCTCTTCTTGTACAATTTTAAGATTACTTCAGGTCCTTCAATAGTATCGCTTGACATTTGTGATCTCTGGTACAATGTTAAGATGACATCAGGTTTTTCAAAAGTATCACTCAACATTTGTGATTGTTTTTTTTTTTCTTCTCAAAAGTATCATATGCTACTACTAGTACATCTTTGAGGTGGAGAGCTGCCAAAGTATCACTTGCTTTTGTTGATCTCTCAAACATTTTTAGGATGAACGTGCTTGAAAAACTATCACTTGCTTTTTTAATCAGTAGTACAATATTCAGATGAAGGTCAGTGTAATCAATATGTTTTAAGTTTTTTGGTCCGATTACAATTTTTTCCTCCTTCAAAACAACTCATCTTGGTGAAAAAACAACAATTTGAAGTTAAACTAAGAGAATGCGTTTTTTTAGTTTTTTGTTATTGCTGTGTGGGTTATGGTGAGTCTTGTTATATTTGAAAAAAAGATATACTGTTTTATTTCATTTTGAATAATAACAATAGTAAAATATACCTTGAGGTGACATAGGGAACTCAGAAGTTACCACGCAAATATAAGAAAAGAAACATATTACAATCAATCTGAAATGTATTCCTTAAGATCAAAATCACCATACAGGCGACTGGCTGGAATGCTCCCTAGGGAGTGAAGAATGTTCACTTTGAGTACAGGAATGGTTGCAGTGTGTATCGGTTGACCAGAGTAATAATGATAGTGTAAAGCGGTTTGATACTCGCATTCAAAGTGCTATATAAATAGCAGTTGTTATTATTATTATTATTAATGTTTGTCTTTGTAAAAGGCAAACACACTTGATTAAAATGCTTCTTTATTGATAAACAATTAGATATTGGTAATCATTTTTATTATTTTGTAAGTTATTCGAAAAGGAGATTAAAAACGTGATTGGTTTTATGTTACGATAGTTAAACTAACAAATGTCATTATTTGTGGATATTGTAAATAGACATCAGATTTCCTCAAATGTTATTCAACGAAGGTTAGTGCCCGGGTAAACATGTATGATAGGCATGAATTTATTTAAAATGTGGCATTTCAAAAACATATCTAAATCATATACCCAAATCAGTTTGTCAATAATGTATTAAGAATAGAACAATTCTTCAAACAACCAGATTGTCTTGAGTGTGTAAAAAATAAAACTGACCACCCAGAATATCTGGAAAAAATACTATTATTGGAACTGAATATCATCTTTAAGCTCTATTTATAACGCAGCCATATTAATGATTCCGCCACTCATTTTAAATCTCAGGTAGCGTACACTGGTGACGGGACGAGATGCATATTGACAGCTCATTAAGCAATCTGCAGCGTGCTGACGTCATCACACGAAAGTTGCTTTTAGAGCCCTTTAAAAAGCGGGACGGGGTGACGCCGCCATCTGTTGCAAAAAAATATCCCGTGGCATTCTTCACCCATCCTCACTCTCTTTCTATACCTCATACTCTCCCTGTCAACTTTCTCTTGTCCTCTCTCCGTCATTCATTAATTGTCTTTCTTTCTGTGTCGTTTTTCTCAATCACATATGTTTACTCTCTCTCTCTGTTTCTCTCCTTTTCCCCTCTCCCATCCTTACTCTCTTTCTATACCTCATACTCTCCCTGTCAACTTTCTCTTGTCCCCTCTCTGTCATCCATAATATTGTCTTTCTTTCTGTGTCGTTTTTCTCAATCACATATGTTTACGCTCTCTCTCTCTCTCTCGTTCTCTCTCTCATTCTCTCTATCTTCTTCCTCCTATTGTATTTCTATATGCATCATTTTTTTTCCCAATCACATATGATTACCCTGTCTGTCTCTCTGTCTTTCTCTCTCTCTTCATTCTTCTATTGTTTTTCTATCTGTAATTTTAAACAAATCTCAATCACATATATCCTTTCTCTCTTTCTCTTTCCGCACACTTATTTTGCTCTTTTCATTCTAAATGTTTTCTCTCTATTGATCTCTTTCACCCTACCTTCTACATTATATCCC
>JBAMJV010005791.1:0-68836 GCA_037951105.1 Echinarachnius parma
TTGCACTTGGGTGGTCACCATACAACGTTTACTATTATGATTTTATGGAACAGGTCTATAAGGGCACCTGTTTATTGCGGCCAATGTTCTTGTTTGCCTTTGGTGGTCGTTATACACAGGTTTGACTGTAAACAATATGTTGGCACCTGTCTATAAAGGTCACTTGCAATTTAGTGTCAATTATATTGTTTCCATTGAGTGGTCACTATACAGAGGTTTGTCTTAATAAGATTTTATAGAACCTGTCTATAAAGGTCACCTGTTTAGAGCGGCAATTTTGTTTTCATTCAATCTGGTGGTCATTATACACAGGTTTGACTGTAAACGGTATTTCGGAACCTGTCTACAAAGGTCACCTGATAATAGCGGCCAATTTTCTTGTTTTCATTTGGTGGTCTTTCTACACAGGTTTGACTGTAAACGACTTTTCGGAACATGTATTTAAAGGTCACCTGATCATAGTGGCCAATTTTCTTGTTTTCCATTGGTGGTCATACACAGGTTTGACTGTAAACAATATTTCGGAACCTGTCTATAAAGGTCACCTGATAATAGCGGCCAATTTCTTGTTTTCATTTGGTGGTCTTTACACACAGGTTTGACTGTAAACGGTATTTTGGAACTGTCTGCAATGGACACCAGTTTATAGCGGCCAATTATTCATATCCCTTTGGTGGTCATTATACACAGGTTTGACTGTATGTTGGCACCTGTCTATAAAGGTCACTTGCAATCAAGTGTCAATTGTATTGTTTTAATTGAGTGGTCACTATACAGAGGTTTGTCTTAATAAGATTGTATAGAACCTGTCTATAGAGGTCACCTGTTAAGAGCGGCCATTTTTCTTCTTTCAATCTGGTGGTCACTATACACAGGTTTGACTGTATTGGATATTAAAACCCTTTTGTTTACAAAACTAATCTTCTATTCTCTGCAAACTTCGCACGAGCAATGCATGGCGTAACTATCCCGAGACTCGAACGCGCGTTGTCGTATGAAATCGAAAAGGTAAATAGCAACAGTCAACGTGCCTAGTCAACTCAATGTGGTACTTCACTGGGACGATAGGTCAACGGTCCTCGTATCAGCGATCGAAAACTCCCTAATACTACGCACGACAGTAACCAGAACTGTCGTGCCCGATAGACGAGTCACGCGGACGGCCAAATTAAATCCATTCTAAATCAGTGCCCGTAAGAATACAGGTACCGTACATCAATAATATAGCTTGCACTAATACAGTCATGATGTCCGCGCAAACATATTCCACGAACGGACAAACGCGACGCGTGCCGTGCGTCCGCGTGATCCTGCATACCTGTACAGTAATCTCGGGATCGAATAAAACGATCCTCGGAATAAGGAGCTAGACCTCCAAATCAAAAAAAAAGCTTTATCATCTAAATTGAGCCAATGTATTTCTCTTCCTCTGGTTGTTATCAATCACTGGAGTCGAGAGTGAGGGAGAGTCTAAACTCAAATATAGAACTACGAGATCTAAGTACGTACACGTGTACCAAATAACCTTTATATTCCAATAAGGAAAAAAGACAGTATAATTCAACAATTCCGAATGTTCACGATCCCAACGGAACATGCAGTGCCACTGCACACGGAATCCATACTATTATTTATGTGAGAAAAGCAGTGTTATTCTGCATTATAATGATTTTATCCGTACCATCAGTGACAATCACCACTTAACGTTTGGAAGGCCCTAATTTCAGCAAAAGCTCTTTCAGGCGGTTTCTCCGCCTGTCCGTAAGGATTGATTAATCCACTTTATACATCTATATCCTCCGACGACCACAGCCCGAGCATACGGAATCAGTCATGAACGGGATAAGACAATAATGCCACTGACCCAAAACGTATAGTATATAACATATTACAAATGAACGCAATATCACAAAGCGTTCGCCACACAATAGGGCGGCACGATAAACGCATCGTTGACTATCAAGGCGACAAGATTGGCGCCGTACTAGTAGTACTACTACCATGCTGCAATTGGATCCAAACATTGTGCAATTAACCTTCTGCCATCGACCTACTGATCGTGCTGATGGCCTATGCTGATGCATACCGATGGGGCTTAAATTAAAATGCAGATAATGCTAACATACCGGCGCCCAATATGAAAGTCGTACCGGCGGTCCGAATTACCAATTTCGAAAAAAAAACAACAACAACGAAAGTCACTCGAGGTTTTTCCAAGTGTGTTGCTTCTAAAGTACCTTATACAAAGGTACACACGACCGTTATACCAAAGCGGTCTTAATCAAGAGTGTATAATCAATAACCTGTGCCATCCGACCCGGAACGAGCCCAGCGATCACTCAAAACAAACTAACGTAAGATATTGTAGTAACCCCGAGATAAACCAGTATCCGAAAGCTACACCTGTCACGTGTAATGCGTCAACCATGCCAAGGACATCGAATGTATACGCTTCCTTTGCAAAAACAATTCGAAAAGTATTCAAACCAGCTTCTGTCCGCACGTACGACTGACCAATGCTGAAACGCACATTGACACATGATTGTGCAGTACTTCTAAAGAATGGATCATAAGGCGCTAGTTCCGATATGAACACGCCCCAAACAAATTACGTAGTCGTAACGACTAGGGCATTGAATCACGATAATGCCATATACTATATATAATAGATCGATCACCTGGCGTCAAAAACGCCAATCAATAGATCACGGCAAATAACCAAGTTCCGCAAATTGATTCGCACGAACGACTGCCGAATCTCCGTCAACGTCAGTATGAATAAAATACTGCAACACTCAATTCATTGTAGCGGGACGATAACACACAACCGTCAACACAGATACGTGTCGGCATTGCCGTGCCTAAACAGAACGCATTGTTCAGATCCGACTGTCAATTGTCGCAACCTATGATATAGGGGCAACAAAGTATGTTCACACCTTGAACATTGTTCACTCATGTCCACTTTGTATCGCTATAGAAGTGAACGATACTGTAGTCATGCAGAACGAATAATGATGTGTTCTCAAACTAAAATATCCACCTACTCGGATATACATCCTTTCAAATTGGAACACATAACAGGGCGAAGCAACACGAACAAAAGGGAGTGGTATAGTGTTAATCTTCTCGCCTGATGAACTACCCTGGAGTGCGACAACTATAAGACAAATGCGGGTGGAATGTGTCGTGCTTAGCACGCCATCGCTTCATCATAAGGTTAAGTCAGACGGGTCCACCATTATGTCTTGCCACTATAACATGAGCTCTCAGCCGTACTGGACTGTCTTCAGAGAGGTATCCTATCCGGAACCACTTAGACAGCTTTACCTTGCATTGTTTGGTAATGAAAAACGTCCGGTTTATCCTTGACAATGGCTTGCCTAATTCTGGCAAAGTCAAAAAGGCATAAGAATAGTGCGTAATTCCACTAAGACATGAGAACAATTTACATGATGCGATAAAAGGGGAGGACCTCTGTACTCATATCGTGAAACTAGGCACGGATGACCGGAGATAAAACTGTACACCTTCACACAATACAACTGCACGAACATGAAGACCGGACAGACCGGGCCGGGAGCTTTTGCATTCACCACTAAGAGGCGCCCCATTGATAACACTCAATAGCAAGTATCCATGAGCTCCGTGCGCCAAAAAGCGAGCAATATACTGACACGCGCCCAGGCGGGGCATTGGCTCACAGCCAAACGCCCTTGTATTGTAATTCCTCTTACAATTTAGACGAGCAAAAATAACCGTCTTCAAGCCAAACAAATGACCCGTCATAATCCGCGTGGACATACCACGATCCGCCCAAATAAAGGCTCCTTGAAATGGTCGACATGTCAACAAATGACTAATCAGAGGATGGAGCGTCGTTAAGCTGAACGACGGTAACGATGATAGCACCAAATTAAATCTTGGTGCATAAAATGAATACTGAACCGCATACCAAATCACCTAATAACTTGTGGTGGTCATATACCGCATTTCCCATGACAGTAATGTTTAACGAAAACATGATAATCAAGATGGCGGCTGGGCTAAAATTCAGGTTCGGGTATAATCAGATACCTTTCAGCACGTATACATGCCAGTATAGTCATATCGTTTTAAAACCCCGACAGCCAAGCTGGCTGGTAGGCTAAAATTCAGTTTCCGATACCGAAAACACTGGCGCCCGGCAAATAGGGCAAAACTGATATCCTGTGCCCATTCAAAGGTCGACACCATGATTGGTGCGCCCGGCATCTCACGGTATACACAAGTCGACAGAACTAGCCGTAAAATGGTCAGCGCAAATGCGTCAAACTGTAAATATTAAGTACATGGCCGTTCTAAAATTCATCCATTACACCACCATGTGTAAGTTGGGGCATAGCCAGTATATAAAATAAGGCACTATGTAGTTTCATTATCGTTCTAGAATAACCAATTCCAATCAGGCACAAATGGCCATAATGTAGTATGATCATCCACGACCATTCCCAATCCGTATAGACTCGAACGGTCTCTATCTCACGACTGCAGCGGCCACTTGCCGCGAGTATACCGTGGATATGGGCCCCGGTTCATAGAACCATCTGATCACACATCGACCAAGTGGGGTTGTAACATGGCATGTAACATCATGTAACATCAAATACATTACCATTACTCCTTTCGGTCGATAACTATGGTGTGTGGGATAAAAATCACACCGAATGAAAGAGCCCATTCGAGTCCACATGCATGTACATGTATATAACATCGCCTTATTTCAGGCCGGGATATATCTCAGATAACCCTCATCTAGTAGCCATTCCATGGCTTCTCATACCAATATACAGCCTAGGCTAATACAGTAGCCGGCTCAATCGAAAGTGGCCCAAAGCGGCTTCATGGCTCTACCTCAAAGGGAGCTGTGTACATGCTGGCCTTAATAACAATAAGGTAGATGCTCATGTCGGCCCCATCTCCATCCAAGCTCCTGGTGTCTCGATCGGCTAAGGCCCCGTACTCCGGTTCCAGCAGCGGGTAGACCTATCATCAGAGGTGGGTAAATCCAGCACCCAGCGACGGGTAGATCCAGCATCAGCGACGGGTAGATCCAGGCATCATCAGCTGGTGTATTCGATGGCCGATTTTGACGTACAGATTCTCACCTGGTCCCCTGACGGGGCATACAGGTAGCGGTTGGCCGTCTCTCCCCGGCCGCCTGATGGCAAAATAGGGAGCTTCAGCTGATAGTAAACCTGGTCCCCTCGCGGGGCATACAGGCCTATCCACCCGGTCGCCTGACGGCGCATTAGGGTGTGCTGGTAGGTATGCGGTGAAAGTGTAACTTCAAGCCGGCGTATATGTTAGCTAGTAGTAGAAAAGGCTTGAGTTGAAGACGAGGATTCACCCAGACGAGCGTGTAGAATAATCGGTGCTACTCGGCTACACACAAATATACAATGGCGTTGTCGCGAAACCGCGGCGTATATATACACGGGGGAGCGAGAGCTCATTTGCATATCAATAGAAAACCTATTGTCTACAAAAATGTGGTGCTATTTCGGCCGCAACAGATGTGCGTCCTACCTGATTCCGATTCATTAGGCCATACGAAGTAGAATTGGTGATCTAGCGGTTGCTAAGAAGGCAATCGTCCAGCTCTAACCCACTGCCACAGGCCAGTATGAAAGGAAAAGTTGTTTAGAACCATTACTATGCCATAACAAAAGCATGTGCCGTCACTACTTCGGTACTCTATAGGATTCATCTTCATTATTATTCTCATGAATATTCAACTATTCATGACCTTCATTTGCATTCCTGAATACTGTCTTCCTTTCGTAGTTTGGGAGCGCTCTTTAAAAACAAGACAGCAGCAAGACATCGATAGGTGCTTCACAGCGGGTTTCTACGGTAACTGCCTTAATGTAAAACTTCAGACACATTTTTGTCCCAACTGGGTGGGTAGTCCTGGATTATTATTATATTTGGAGTATGTACATTTATGAATTGTTATGTATTGTGACCCAACCCCCACCCCCTTTCACACAAACACACACACACATACCTTCTCCTGTATCTGATTCAAGGGGTGAAATATTAATACATGATATTCTGGATGGATTTCGTATCATTTTATAGCAATTAAACACATATAAACCAATCATGACACTAACAACTCATATTATTATGTATGTCATTGTTTTGTATTGCTTATGCTTTGTATTTTTTTTTATTAATTTACATAGTTGATATCATTGTATAATGCACTTCATAGTAATTTCAAATGCTAATCATGTTTGTAAAGATCTTAATATAGCTTATTTGTCATTCTTAAGCATTCAGTTGCCTTTTTACATAAGCGCTGTATACGAAATTTCAACGTCCGTGTATGACACATCACGGTGTAACGACGTGTGACACAATAATCGAAGATGCAATATGCTCAACTTGGTATCATACGATGCCCAGGCCTCCAAGGAAGACCTCCATGAAACAACAAGCTTGTATCACCATGCATTGTGACGTAATTGCGCAAAATGTGTGACTGTGTCTTCAAGACCCCTAAGGCTGATACACACTATTTAGCTGCATTAGGGGTGTTTTTCTTAAAACCCGCCCTGTGGACTTCCAGTAGCTTATTAGCGGAGTAGGCCACATAGGTTGTGTTCCTAGAAGGTCCTAGAAACCACTTCTGGTGGCCAACCTTTTACAGCAGCCCATGTCTGAAAAACCCCTTTTGCCCCCTGGGTATGTATTGACTGTGTGACTTGAATTCTACCAATCACATTTCGAGAACATATAAGGTGTCATATACTGCGTATGCATATCACATACTAACCGTCATTCGAAATAAGTATCACTTAAATAATGGTTAATAATTGTCCATTGTTATTTGTATAAATTATTTAGTTATTTTCAAAATAGTATATTGAGACTACAATTATTTGTTTAAATCCCACATTCACATATGTCGGTCGATGTTTTTATTGTACACTCGCAAGTTGCTGTACATGTAAATACTAAACATAAGCTGAACATTATTACTGATTAGCGTAAGGGCTAATAAGAACGGATATGGCTTCGACTGAAGATATCATTCAAAACAA
Organism: Echinarachnius parma; assembly: GCA_037951105.1. NCBI lineage: Eukaryota > Metazoa > Echinodermata > Echinoidea > Clypeasteroida > Echinarachniidae > Echinarachnius > Echinarachnius parma. The sequence continues at coordinate 7,092 of JBAMJV010005791.1, forward strand.
GTAAACTAACTGTAACATTGTGCCTGCACAATGTTATGATTAAATACATGGGCGTATTTTTTCTAAGGAAGGGGGGGGGGGGGGGGAGGCTGAGGTATTTTGCCCGAAAAAACACATGGTTTTGCACGAATATGGCATGGTTTTGTCTGAATTTCAGGTGCTTTTTACCCGAATATGGCCGGTTTCAAAACTCCAGGGGGGCTGCAGCCCCCATCCCCCTGCAACACCCAAAATAATGTTCCAATATTGGAAAGTGAATACATTTAGTAGTCCATATACCACCACGTACAAATTGAACAAAAAATACATACCAGATCACACATGTAGATACACATTGGTATTAACCCTTTGTCAGTTTTGTCCAGAATTATGTCAATATTACTAGATCGCTTTTATTTACTCACAGAGGAGGTACATCAACCCCTGCGATAGACCAAAGATGAGACCGATGAAGGCGGTCGATGCATTCAGGTCACGTGTCACATCAGCCAGGATGACACCAGCGGACTTGGCCGTCCCACCTTCCAGGAACAACGCCACGAAACTGCCGGCGATCACGAACCAGGAACGAAGTCTTCTTGAATTTGCCATATTTTAGAAATTATAATTCCTCTGTCTTAACAACAAATGTTGCTGGCTTTAATAATAATGACTGATTATTCTAGCTTCGTTATCTTCTTCTTTTATACAAAAACTCCGTTTCGAGAATGTAATGTTCATAAGATGATATGCGTTGCAACTGAATATGTAGTGTAGCCTCGCTTTGGCTCCTTTCGTTTCAGTAATTATGCTTCACCATGAAAACACAGTATTTTGGTAAATTATAATAAACCATACAATATTTGCAATATGTATTACGCACACCAGCACATAATAACCCCCTGCATGCACCCTTGCACTTTAACACGTCTGAATACATCGTAACAAATAACGACTTTTAGAGCGTGTGCTTGGTCATGTTGGTAGAATGATGTAAGGTATGAACCGATTAACTAGGTCAGGTATTGTCACTTTACCATGTACCCCGTGTAAATACACACATTGCTTTACCACAGGTCCTACGAATACCTTCGAATAAGGTGACACGACATATGCTCCGCCGACATATGCTCCGCCGACAATTGCTCCGAAAATGCGACAAATGCTCCGCGACAAATGCTCCGCGATATTTGCTCCGCCGACATTTGCTCCGCCGACAATTGCTCCGCCGACAAATGCTCCGCCGACATTTGCTCCGCCGACAAATGCTCCACCGACATTTGCTCCGCAGACAAATGCTCCGCCGACATTTGCTCCGCCGACAAATGCTCCGCCGACATTTGCTCCGCCGACAATTGCTCCGCCGACAAATGCTCCGAAGATGCGACAATTGCTCCGCCGACATTTGCTCCGCCGACAATTACTCCGCCGACAAATGCTCCGAAGATGCGACAATTGCTCCGCCGAAAATGCTTCGAATATGCGACAATTGCTTAGCCGACAATTGTTCCGCCGAAATATGCTCCGGAGCTACGACATTTGCTCCGGTGACAATTGCTCCGCAGAAATATATGCTCTGAAGATGACAGTACTTCAAATGGTCCAAAAACAACATAATTGTTCCTCAACCATAATTGTTCCACCGACATTTACTCCGCTGAAGATTAAACTCTTGAATGAATTCTCAAGTACCTTTGGTATGAAGTGCGCTTTTATATGTTATGCGAATCTCTTGTGAAATTGGAGTACAATCGATTCATTCAAATATTTTATTGGCTGGTTTGTTTGTTTCACGTTTCTTTATACAGGGTGGGGGGGGGGGGGGGGGGGTAGTCAAGCCCAGTGTTGTAAGGATGCGTGACCCTGCATCTAGTAGCAGAAGGGGAGGCGCAATAACACACAACACTGGCTTTAGTTTTTGATCTTACATTGGGGTTCGACTGGAGTCGAACCACGGACCCTCATAGTATCCGAAAATGCTGTGATGAATAGTATACTGTTCCAAGCAATCATCAAGCGAAGGGCATGATACTGTTGTTAAGATCGATCATGAATAGAAAAAAGAAAATTCTTTATAATCACTGCATTTGTATTACTCAGACTCTTTATGAATCAAGAAATTGTTCCGCATGAGTTCAAAATGTATCCACGTTTTATCAAAATTCAAAGAACGTTATTTTCACCCACTGTTAAATTTTTGGAGTTCCAATTTTGTTTAGATTTGTTCATCGTTCACTGAACAACGAGGGCCCAATTTGTGACACTTCTAAACGCCCCCCCCCCCCCCCCCACCCCGTAAACGATTAAGGCTGCCTTATTGTCCAACAGAAAAGCACAAACTTCCAATGCATTTTGCATTCTTATAAACGGAAGGATTGGCAGGAAGAAGCAGAAAATTGAAATTCAATAATCTAAGGAATTGAGGGGTCCTCTTACCTTCACAATGAGGTAAGATGGAGACTTCACCCCTTTAGTGACTATGACGTCATATTCAATAAAGAGCAATATGTGATAAATTTTATTGTTAATATGTGAAGAATAGATTGTCTTCTAGACGATGTGATCTTTATTTAAAGGGGTAGTACAGTTTTGGTAAGGCTGAACTCTAGTAACCAACCCTGGACAGTTACTTGATAAACTAATGGTTATAACTCCACCATGCTCGAAAGGTATACAAAAATACAAACGACTTAGTAAAACGCCCGTTATCATTCAAAAAGAGCCATTTAAACACAAAAGGGCGCTTTTCTAAAAAGGCATTGGTTTCAACCATTTTCATACAAAAGTATGCATGTGGTGTTTTATTGGAATGATGATTAGATAGAGAGATCATCAACAACTATTCCAAAAATGATTTTGAAAATTTTTGAAAAAGTGCAAGCATTTTAAAAATATTTTTTTGAAAAAAAATCATCTAATTATTTGGGCCCCAAATAATTATCAGATCAAATAGATTTATCGATATTCTAGCCGTTTCCGGGTCGATTTTAACCAAATAAAGGTTATTCTGCCATTAAAATTGCATGTTCTCCCAATTCCGATTTTGTGCTTGTAGTTAGCAGGTCTTCAGACCCCCATTTCAGAGTTCCGTGCGGCACACCCCCGTCAAAAAATAATTCGAGTGCCCCCCCCCCCCCCCCGGGATCCGCCCCCTCCCGACGTTCACACACACACACACACACTTTCACACACACACACACACACACACACATACACATATATATATATATATATATTACAAAGGGAGTATTTTAAATCGCAATGACTATATTTTATAATGCTGCATGCATATGTCTGTAAGTATATTGGGTACCGGGACAAAATCGTTATGATTACACGTGGAAAGGGTTTGTAAGAGGGAGCAAGACATGAGATATCAGCTTCAGGAAATTTGAACATTTAGACAATGGGGGCATTTCATGAAACTTGTCGGCTCTGACGATTTGTCATTCGCTGACAGTTACCATAGTAACATTCAGCTACCAGTGCTTTGATCCCCCCCTCCCCCCCGGATACTAACAAAATGTCGTCTTTGCCGGCGGAGCAATTGTCGACGTAGCTAATGTTGGCGGAGTAAACGTTAGCGGTGTAATTGTCGGCGGAGCAATTGCCGCATCTTCGAAGCATTTGTCGCGGAGCAATTGTCGGCGGAGCAAATGTCGCGGAGCAATTGTCGCAGCTTCGGAGCATTTGTCGGCGGAGCAAATGTCGGCGGAGCATTTGTCGGCGGAGCAAATGTCGGCGGAGTATTTGTCGGCGGAGCAATTGTCGGCGGAGCAAATGTCGGCGGAGCAATTGTCGGCGGAGCAAATGTCGGCGGAGCAAATATCGCGGAGCATTAGTCGCGGAGCATTTGTCGCATTTTTCGGAGAAATTGTCGGCGGAGCATATGTCGGCGGAGCATATGTCATGGAACCATCATGATAAGCAACTTAACGGTTTGTGGTGAACCCACTCTCAGGGAAGTGAAACAAGCGTGGGGGCTCAAATATACTACAGGGGAACCCTTTCCCCTCCCCTCCATACAAGGGTGGCCCCCAAAAAACGGAACGGGGCATTTGCCATAATAAAGAAACATGATGACTTGGTTCACGGGATAGGGCATCTTTTTTGTTTACAAAGAACAATATATCAAGAACAGTAATTTTGGTCGAGTAGTTTTTGTTTTAGGACGTCCTGACCATGTCAAGTTCCCACTTTTGTCAATTGTTACTATTAAAGTCAGTGCCTGATAAATCGCTCTTTCTGTTCGTCACATCATCGAACAACCATGCCCCTTCTCTCGGCACACAGCTGAATGTACACTTACAATGCCGCACGAATTGTTCGATGTTCGATGCTATGACGGGCAATAAGTGCGATTTATCAGGCACTGACTTGGTAAAAATTGTCACAAATGGAAGCCTGACATGGTCTCACTTACTGTAAGACATCCTAAATAAATTTAAAAAAACTACTCCATCAAAATTACTGTTCTTGGCATCATTTTACTTTGTAAAAGATGCCCTATCCCGTGAAAATAGTCATCATGTGTCTATAAAGCAAGTACCCCGTTCCGTTTTTTGGGGGGCCACCCTGTGTAATACAAATACTTAAAAAGGATGGTACATTTACTATTACTTATAATTTAATGATACTCGAGTGGTAGACAAAATATGAACATCTAAGTTACAGGGCTATTTTCATTCAAAAAGCAGCCGTTAACACAAGAGGGCGCCCTCTAGACACCTTGAAGTTTCAACCATTTTAAATAAAAGCATGAGAATGTGAATGATGTTTGTTTAAAATAATTATTCAATATGAAGTCATCAAAAGCAGTTTTTATAGGCAATTTGGTATATTACACACAAATTGTAGGATTTTAAAATAGTTTATTTTATTTTTGCAGAACGACACAAAAAGTCGCCTGTCCTCGCGAAAAATTAAACAATTATTTTTAATTATTTTTTATTTATTTCACAACTATGCGATTATTTGTAAGGGAAAGCTTCTCATTTCAAATGTTTATAGTTATTGTACTTTATGGATTCAAAACCAACAAAAACCGTAAGCTTCACAAAATAAATTTCGAGAAGAACCAAAACTCAAGTATATACATCTATAAAACATGAATGTGTTTCAGCGACAAGGCCAACATAATTATTTAAGCATCAAACGTTTTGCGAATAATTGTTTGGAATATTCAAGGATTTAATCAGCCTACGTACCCTCCCGCCAAATATCAATTAATTGTTCGATGTGTATATAGGGGAAATTAGAGGAGAAATCACATGAGGGGTGGAGGGGACCGGGGGGGGGGGCAGGCAGAGTCTCAGGGAAGGGATGCGAATTCCTACAAAGGGTGTTGTGACTTGTCACATATCACTGGGCAGCTCAACCAGCGGATAACAGAAATACGAAAACAAATTATCCGGTGGTGAAAGTTTTGTCCATTGCTGCATGCAGACACATTTTGTACAAAAAACAACGGAAACCGCCCGACAATGACAATTTCATTCGCAGAACAAGAAACGGGCAAGAAACGCATACGAACGGAGACGAACAGATAGACAAGGGCTTTATAAATACTTCCTTTTCACCCCTCAATATCTTCCATACAAACATTTATATTTGAATGTGTAACGACGACGCCTAGTCCGAAGCATCATAATTATGTTCGGCGAAATGTTTGTAATACTCTAGGATTTAATTATCAGCCAACCCTCCCGCCACATACTCATTGATTTTGTTCTGTGCAGGGTTGCTACTAGCATGACTAGCGTGTCGATTTGAGATTAACACACCTGAGGAATGGGAGGGGGGCAGACAGAGAAGGGGTGCGAATTCTTACTATAAAAGGACCCCCTTTTAGCACTCCAATAGCTAATGCTATAATCATAATATACATATCTGATAGGGTTATACGGACATTTATTATTTATTTATACATGAATGCGTCTTGGCGACGTCTATCTTGAGGTATTAGATGTTAGGCGAAACTGCGGGTTTCTCCCGCCCCATAATTATGTATTGATTGTTCTCCGTAGAAAGTCACGTGGCATATATAGCTGCAGGGAGAGTGTGTGGGGTACGCCCCCCCCCCCCCCCCCCCCATCATTTGATAGAAACAGTAACGAAAAACCAGGGCAAATCCTTTTAAAGATTAAGAAATACTCTGTATAGGTCATGGTTAGTTCCCCCAATAATATGTGCCCCCCCCCCCCCCCCCCCCCCCCATCAGTCCGACCACACCACTGTCTATCACCTATAGGGATGCTACTGGCTTGATATGCAGTATGTACATGATGTATGGAACCTATCTGGGAAAAGGGTGACATGGAATAATGGGGCATGAATGCTTACTTGGAGTCGTTTTAGTTCTCCTCCCCCCATATAGATGCCACTTCGCTATACAAACATTTGGACATAAATGTGTGAAGGTGTCGACATAGACACATCAGTTGTTAAGTAAAGTTGTCTTTAATACTCAAGGATTTAATCAGCAAACTTGTCAGCCACCTATTACTTATTTGTTCGCACTAAGGGATATTACTGACTTGTTGGTTTGTTAAGAACCAATTGATGGGTGTAGGGGCATAGCAGAAAGAGTGGGGAAACAAGGAACCCCTTGTACCCCCCCCCCCCCCCCCCTCACCCACCCTTACTTGTGTCTGCCACAGTGTTACACAAACATTTATACATACACGTGCAAAGACGACAACGGTGAACGGTGTACCTAGAAGCATCAGCTGTTAGACGAATTGTACTCAAGGATTTAATCAGCGATTCTTCCCGCCACATTATGTATCGATTGTTCTTCGCGGGGTGCTACCCGGCTTGTTGATTTGTGGAGCACCTTCCCCGGGACAGTGGAGTAGTTATAGGGTCGCCCTAGAATAGGGGCATATAAAGGGACACACTTTACCAATAGGGGTGCGGTGGTCCAGGATTGCCGAGGTGTCAGGGGGTAACTAATACATTGTGATATGAATTCCTCATATTATTAGACTAGTAATGAAAATGGAAAAGATAAGTTTTAATTTGTTAATGTTAATTTGTTTTTACAAAGCGGAATGTGTCTCCTTGCCCCCCCCCCCCCCCCCCCTTCTACCTTCCGGGGGCTACGCCATTCTCGATAACCCACCTCAGGTGGGAAAGAGCGTGTTGAGCGATCATAACGGGTCGCCGTGAGCTAGGAAACCTACTATTCAATATTTTTCTACCGGTCTTTTTCACATTTCGATCGAGTTTTCACTTCCATTTCTCGGGGCCAATTATCTTGCGCTATATACCGCAGATTTGCACTCGCAAAGTTATCTCGTTTTGGATTTCAGTTTGTTTATTCGTTATTTAACGCTCGAAGTATAAACGGCCATGGGGGGAAATCGTTTAATTAAAACGCTCGTTCTTGTTTGAAAGTCAAGGCTTCTCAGTTTACACAATAACAGTTTGCCACTCCTCCGTAAAATTAACAAAGCACGTATACAACAACCGAATCAAACAAACACACATCTATTCCACACAAACATGCCAATGCATTATGTACAAACGAACATACATACACGCGCACACACGAATACACACACAAACATGGAACACACATACGTATACATACAACCACACGCACACACACGCGGGCATAAAAACACACGCACACACACGCACACACGCACACACACACACACACACACACACACACACACACACAACTAAAGCTGGACACAGATTTATAATGATTTAAGTTTAGAATTAACGAAGTAGGGCAAATGAAAATCGGGTTGTAAGATAAATCGTATTTTGTATCGGTAATCTCATAACCTAAGGGTGGGATACACTCTACTTATTCTTACATTATTTAAATTTGTTTTTAACTTTGCAAATTATAGTCTTCAATCAGAATATAAACTCTGTTAAAGCTAGGGACATTTGCGTTTTCATTTACATTAAGTTTTGATGCAAACCTGTCTCATTATGCTCATCAGCACTTTAAAGATGTATTGATTGCGGGGAGGGAAACTGGGGCGTTTGATAATCAAAACAAAACACATAAAAAAAAAATTTAAAATGATATGTATTATTCAGTTTGTCTATCTACTCTTGGGAATATTACGAGGCCAAGGGGAGAGGATATTCCTCATTAATATCTCACGTGCGTCCCCGCGCTGCCATCCTGAGGGTTAGATGAAGTGTGAAATTGACCGCTTGTTTTATCAATTTTGCATAGAAAGCCACCCAGCTTCCGGTCAGCATCCCACGTGATCTTTAATACCCAACAACGAGATTTCATCTATGGCGAGCACTAAGGATCAATAAACTTCAATTTGAGATCCTGTATAATATCGATCAATCGAATGTGAGTTGGATTATACCTAAAATGTGAGTAACTAACATATACATGTGCGACATTAAAAGATGGCTGCCTATTCAACCAATCAGAAAGCTGGAACTCGTGATGGACAAGGACCGCTGTGTAATGTATGTTGATGTAAGAAATCAATGGCTCTCTTCCGTCACAAATATCGATATTCAAATGATGATATACCGTATATACGATCGCAGAAAGTATGTTTCATTGATTGATAATAATTATAATGTTATTTCACGACCTTGAACAACTCGAATTGTTGAAGTTAAAGTTTATTTCATGTATGTTGTTACGGATCTCAATATCTTTTCCGTCACATTAACATGATTAATGCAGCTCGGATGTCTTGTGTTGCATTGATGAATAATACATTTTATAACACGATTTTGTAAAACTCGAATGCCATGATTTTGTCTTGCTGCTGTTACGGAAATGAGGGATCTTTTCCGTCACATTAATGCAAATCGAAGATTTCGTGTTGCATTGATGGATGTAATGTTACCACACGATCTTGTTACACTCGAATTATAATTCTAATTGGTTAAAATCAAAAACCCTTCCATGATAATGTATTTTATAGATCATTCACTCGGAAATATCGATACATTTAATGATTGCCAAGCGTGTGGATGTACACCGTCAGTGTATAGGTCGCCATTATACAGTTGTTAGCTGGTGGTGGAGGGAATAGCACGGAATGTTCTACTCCGAGGGATTTGAAATGCTACTGAGGGAAGATTATAAGTCCCGAGATGTAGTCGAGGGACTTATTTTCTTCACGAAATAACATTTAGAACCCCGAGGGTAGGAACATTCCATGATTTTGCCGACAACAAAGTTAAAGGGATAGTTGAGTTTTGGTATAGAGGGGGCTGCACAATTATTTTTTTGTGTGAGATAATGAAAAACTGAGTGTCAAATTTGAAAGAGCATACAATTTTAATGACAGAATAAACTTTATTTGATCAAAATCGGTTCAGAAATGGCTGAAATATCCGATCCATGTGCGACGGAAAAGATGGCTGCTTTCAACCAATGAGAAAGCTGGAATCCGTGATGGACAAGGACCGTTGTGTAATGTATCCATAATTTAAGAAATCAATGGATCTCTTCCGTCACAATGATCGATATTCAAGTGATGATGTATGTATACGATCGCAGAAAGTATGTTACATTGATTTATATAATTTGATTTCACGGCCTTGAATAACTGGAATTGTTGAAGTTAATGTTTATTTCATGTATGTTGTTTATACGGAACTCAATATCCTTTCCATCACATTAATGCAGCTCGAATGTCGTGTGCCTCAGGAAGATTGTCAACAAAACAAGGAGGGACAGGATAAGAAACGAACGAGTCAGGGAAATGGTAGGGGTTGAACCAATGACCCAGCATGTTGAAAGACACAGGCTGAACTGGTTTAGTCACATTGCGAGGATGAAAACTGACGAGCCAGCGATAAAGGCATACAGTCAGATGAAATCAGGGAACAGACCACAGGGAAGGCCACGACGTAGATGGATAGATGGAATCAAGAAGACATGTGGAACCATGAATTTGACACTGGCTGAGGCAACCCACCGCGCTCAGCAGAGAAAACTGTATTATTCTTTCCGGCGACACCCTCTGGGTATACAGCCAGCAGATTAAAGAAGAAGAAGAAGAAGAAGAATGTCGTGTGTTGCATTGATGAATATACATTTTATAACACGACTTTGTTTTACTCAAATGCCATGTTTCTGCTGTTATGGAAATGAGGGATCTTTTCCGTCACATTAGTGCAAATCGAAGATTTCGTGCTGCATTAATGGATGTAATGTTATCACACGATCTTGTTCAACTCGAATTCGAATTCCAATTGGTTAAAATCAAACACCCTTCCATGATAATGTATTTTTATAGATCATTCCCTCGGAAAGATCGATACATTTAAAGGTTGTCAATCGTGGGGATGACACACCGTCAGTATAGGTCGCCATTTCGAACTAGGCTATAGCTAGTGCACACTGCTTTTTAAATCATCACTTTATTAGGCAAATTCTGCCAACAAAAAAGGAAGTACCGTAACCCAGGTCGCTGGCATAGTATCTATAACTGCCAGCGCAGGGCAGTACGATTAGTATTATAACCATATCAATTATAATACAAAAGATGTGTAATACTTGGTTTAATAAGTAATTAACATTAAAATATAATTGTTTTGAATTGTATATCAATAGATCAATACAATTTTTTACACTTACAACTGTGTCAGGGTGTATAAAGCCCGGCGCAGACAGAGCCAACTCGACCCGATCCGACTGGTTCTCAGTTAGGCTAGAGTCAGTTTCGCTCAGTCGGAGCCGATTCAACATGTCGAATCGGCTTCGAATGACCTCCGACTGACTATTGACTGGTAAAACCGGAGTCATGAGGCAACGCATACTGAGTTAATCAGGCTGAAAAGCAGTCGGATCGGGTCGAGTCGGCTCTGTCTGCGCCGGGCTTTACGCACCGTGCGCGAGACGTTCACAAGATGTCAGCGCGCGTCTGATTTACGATTCTGAGCAACCTTTATAAAGATGTAGGTTAATCTAATACGTTGGTAGGTACGCAATTCTCCTCATGCGACTTGTCCAGCATGACAAACATATTTTGTATAGACTGTCTTGAACTAAACAGTCCATAAAATGAAGATAATAGATTCCTTCTGTCCTCTAATAATCTATTATTTTACCTCTCAACCCTCCTTTCTCGTTAAATCATTCCACGTAGGTCAATTCAATTTATAATTCATAGAAAAACGTGCATGCATATTATAATTCTGACAGGATTTTTAGTATCTATAATGTATTACCCACGTACAGAAGATGAAGTATAAAGACTGGTCAAGCGAGTCGTATAGGCCATGCGGGGCAATTTTTTCCCTGGAAAGTACTTGTTGTTGTCGTTTAACGATAATTACTCGGGTCATTGATTATTGCATTATCGTTCTCTTGACATTTACCATGTTTGATCGGGTTTACTCTTCGCAAAATATGACAAACAACTTATTTTATTCACCGTGTTTTCGAGCAATTTTATATATTTGTACGCATTTGATTCAGTTCACGCACGCTTATATATCATGCATGTATTGTTCGCTATATTGATGAAAGTTTTGATTTTGATGACAAATGTTAAATTAAATTATTGTTTTTAACAGATGCATGTATAGTTGAAGTGATAGCTTTTGTTTTTACAAACTTAAATCATATGGCGAAATATGTATTTAATATATTTACTTGCACTTTCTATGAATAATACGTATAAATAAATAATTATAATTGAAATGTATTAGCAAACAATCATTATATAATGCCAAAATGTGGACCCCTATGAGAATAAATGTATTAATAAACAAAAGTTCAAAAATATAAATTGTACATAATTATTGATGAATACTTGTATGAAGAGGGTTTGTTTAAAGGGGTAGTTTAGTTTTGGTAGAGAGGGCGCTGCACATCAAAACAATTTTTGTGAGGTAATGAAAAACTGAGTGTCGAATTTGAGAGAACATGCAATTTTAATGGCAGAATAAACTTTATTTGGTCAAAATCGACCCAGAAACGACTGAAATATCAATAAATATATCTGATCTTATAATTATTTGGGGTCCAAATAATTAGATGATTTTTTTCAAAAAATTTAAAGAATATGCTTGCACTTTTACAAAAAATTTCAATAGCGTTTTTTAAATAGTTGTTGATGAACTCTCTATTTAATCATTATTTCAATAAAAACGTCACATGCATAATTTTGTATGAAAAATGGTTGAAACCAATGCCTTTTTAGAAAGCGCCCTCTTTTGTTTTAATGGCTCTTTTTGAATGATAACAGGCTTTTTACTTAGTCGTTTGTAATTTTGTATACCTTTCGAGCATGGTAGAGTTATAACTATTAGTTTATAATGTTACTGTCCAGGTTTGGTTACGAAAGTTCAGCCTTACCAAAACTGTACTACCCCTTTAAACCAAGCTCTTTAAACTGCTTTTTCATAATTTTTTGTATTTACTGTACGTGATACATTGCACTGTTAGAAAAATAAGAGTATCTCAACTCGATTTGTAATATTTATTTCCTTTGAGCATGTTGAGTCTGCTTAATGTATTTGATTAATTTCGAAGGAACGTTTACAATTACATTTATCAGACACATTTGCTGCATGTGCATTACTTTGTATAAAGCAGTTCAAAGTGTTACAATGTCTGGATAAGAATTGGTAGCAGTATAATACGGGAAATGGATGCTCCCAGTATAATAATCAAGATCGATTGTATGGAAACATGAATCACGTGACACAAGTAGATAGCTGGGTAGGGTTGCCCAGGTGAGCAAATGACCCCTTTGAGAGGGCCGTTCTTTCACCTCCTTCGTCATTGAACAGTGGCGTGTATAGCTACGCGTACCTAAGGGGCGTGGGGGGGGGGGGGGGGGGTGGCCTCCAATAAATTGACAAAAACGTTATGGGAATACTTGAACAAATTAAGAAATACATAAGGGCCCCATTGCAGAAAGAATTGCAATCGAGTGTAAGCTACAATAACATGTAATTGCGATTCAACTTGGAGCTGTGTTAAAGGGGTATTCCGGGCCTGATCAAACCATTTGTTATTTGAATAAGCAGAATAAGAGGCATAATTGGTGAAAATTTGATCAAAATCGGACAAGAAACACGGGAGTTATACCTATTTGAACATCATGTAGTAATGAGCGATCGTTTCAAAATTGCCGCCATATGCAACATCATTGACGAGCAACCCGCCATGGCTTTAGTACATGAAAATACACTTATTTCTCATTTTCGTTGCTAAAAATTAATTTTTCTCTGCTTGTTTTCACGAATTCATAGAAGAATATCGATGGGCCAACCTCTTTGGAATTTGTAAGCTCATAAATTTGCTTTGTTATTAAGAAAATTTTAATTTTGTAAAATTTTCATGTAGAAGTCAAAATGGCTGCAGCTCGCAAGTGACGTCACGATCGATAGCAATTGCGAACGATACTAAAAATCGGAGCAAAGTTCATCCTGTCATAACTTTTGTATTGCTCTACCGTTTTGGCTCAGATTTTCGATCATGATCTTCATACTCACTTCATTTTATAGCAAACATCACATTTCTGGGGTGGAATTCCCCTTTAAGGAAAAGAACTTCTGTAGGGGTGCGAAATGATTCCGTCATATAGCAATTGCCACCCCCTCACGTTTAATTGCCCCTTTAATAATGAACACGCTTTAGCCAATATAAGCTTTATGTCCAATCAAAGCTTTAACACATAAATCATGGCTTTGCAATTTGCGCTACGATAGACAACATAGAGCTTAAACATTTGAGTATACATCCGGATAGCCTTATTACTTGTCATATAGGGACGTAAAAGGTTTTTGCAGGTTAAAACCAATCTCGAACCCTCAAAACCCCGAACATGACTTTAGAGTGCCCATTAATAAGTCTAAGAATGGATAGCATGGTTAATGAAAGGCATTCGGCAACACGCACCCAATACCCAATTTCCCGTGATAAATTATTTATCACGGCAAGGGAGTCTATCCATTAATCCTCACTCGTCTATAAAAGTTTATCTGGTATATATTATACGACCCGAACGTTGCAGTTATAGCATTTCCTTTAAAAGCCCCTTGTTGACATTCTTGGAAACCCGCCAAAGATGTCATGGGCCCTGTTGCAGAAAGAGATACAATCGATTATAAGTTACGATTGATTGTAAGTCAGCAACTTTGCGCGTTTCAACCAATCAGATTCGTGCATCCAGAACACATGACCAGACTTACAATTAATTGTAACTTACAATCGATTGTATCTCTTTCTGCAACGGGATGCATAGTATATTATAACTGTGAAATGGATATAATTTACAAATTACATAATATACTCGTATCAACTGATCAAAGGATTACCTATTCGACATGGTGGTAAAATGGGGATTATGTTTTCATTGCGATTAATTGTGAAATTGAAATAGGACAGGACTTAACACCAATCTTTTGGTTGAGAGTGATAAGGGTTTTAAAATACATTTTTGATTAAATTTAGTTAATATGCATATACCATCTTCTACTTCGGAGCTACTTCTATCATTAGGCCCGTAGCAATTATTTTTCAAGGGCGGGGGGGGGGGGGGGGGGGGTGGGTTAAAAAGTGGCCCGAGACCGAGTGTAAGCGGGGAAAGGGTGGGTGTGGGGTGGGGGAGGTATCGTGGCCAAGGCCGAGACCGATGTAAGCGATTGGCGGAGACCGATGAAAACTATTTTGATATTTCTGAATTTGTGGGGGTACGCACCTAACGCACCCCCCCCCCCCCCCCCCTCCCTGGCTACGGGCCTGATCATGAATTTTGTTCGTTAATGATTACGTATAGAGTGTGATATATTGAGAGATAAATTCGAGAGAGTTAAATTTGGTTCTTCCGTGCAGAGCTCCTAAACTTTCCCTTTGAAGTACTACAATGACTTATAGCGCCCCTGTCCCTTTTTAACCAATCGTCATACCCATATAAGAAACTGTCCCATATTATACACAAAATGTTATAATATAGAGTATGAGTGTACAACTGTGCAATGAAAATGCAGTAACCACAAAGGGGCCTGAGTTGGTAGATTAAAAAGGTCAATGTATTTCACCTCTCATCTTATATGCGCATCTCGAGATGAAACATATTATGATTAAATATACGCATTTAGTTGTTTTAGAACGACAAATCAATTGATATTTTGATGTAATTTCAGTTCCATTCTAGCTTGAAAACTGTGGTGAATTAAAGTGTATAGATTATGCCCACCATGTTTTGAAAAATAATTTTGAAATGGCGCAATAAGCGAACCCTGTTTTCGTTGTCCTGCGAGATGATGTCAGAACAATTAGGTCGCCCTCATCACTCTAAAAAACAAAATTAAATATTCAGTCAAGCCCTAAAATATTGCTATAAAATTCTTAAATGTCAGTATTTAATATTCAGTTCGTTGAATAATGAAAGTACGAGTTATCATAAACGTTACACTTAATCTACCGTATACGCCCTATTGAAGGGAAACATGTAGGGCCTTATACAGACATATTTTGTTGAAGTATTATACGAAAATATGATTAGTAATTATGGCAATCTAAAGTATATAGTAATAGCTCTATACTTATAGTTATGTTATTTTGTTTATTAATTGTTCAATGTGTAAGTGTGTCATTTTGCTGCATCTGCTGTATAACTATTGATATCATAATATATCTGTATTATATGATTTTGCGACATTTGGGATGGCATTCCTAGACCGTATTTAATTGATAATAAATGTATTCAACTGTATCCAACTCGCCTTTTCAGTTCAACTAATTTGTATGCATCGACTGAAATTAAGTAGAAAAATACAAATACCGATAACATTATTACCATTTATATTACGCATATCACATAATCGTATTATGTGTTGTAAGAAAGCGTTCAGCATGCTATATCACATTATTTAGGTAATTGTATACCGTTTTACAATACCTTTATTACACACATCATGTATGCAGGCCCCCGTTTTGTGCAATGCATCAATTTGTGACGTGCGACCTTCACTATGCGTCTATCTATGTTTTTACACTGCAGCGAATGTGTTCTTTTGATCGGACCAATACAATGCTCGATCATGAATAGTTTAGTCCACGATGCGCCACTCAACCGTGCCTTTGAGCATTACTACATTACTACATTACTACATTGTTGAACCGTTTGGAAATACTTGCCTGCCCGAAATTGTAACACGTTTGGCTTTCATTGGAATTTGAATAGACACAAAGTCCTGTAAACGTGGTTATTGAGTTTGCTGGCTCTGCATGACCGGCTATTATGAATGACACATGCAGTGATCACAATGCAGTGGCACCGGATTCAAGCCTACTCAAGAAATTGAGCAAAGTGAGGGTGCTACGTAAGGGTCTCATGATTGTGTGCAGTAAATTTAATTATTTCCTTGGAGTTAATGACATTAGAAAAATATCTTAGAAATCAACCAAAGAGAGTCAAATCCTGAAAATATTCAAGCACATCCCTAGATTTATTTCCAATATACTGTATTTTATTTAAACTCGTCCGGAATTCTCCTTTAACATGAATACAAGGGATGCGGATGCAACATTTGTGTGACTAATCTAGCCCTGCCGGGTAAAGAAGGTGTCTGATCTTATCCACCAAAACATGAGCTTGCCCAAAGGGCAAGTACAACCAATTTTCACAAACAAAAGCCAAATGACTTGGTGTATAAAAGAGTACGATGATCGCCTCAGCAAATATAGCAACCTAGAATGGGACGCCCAGTTGAAGGACAAGTAGGCCTACAGTACATGAATACATTTATAGGACCTTTATGATCGTCGGGTGAGCGTGAGAAGGACGTTAGGTCGATTTGGGGCTAAATTGAGTTACACATGCCAACTTGTATAGGTCGGAACCTCTTTTACATGATGATACACTCTGATAATTATGTCTAATTTGGGGAACATTCCACACATATTAAAGGGGAATTAACCCTTATCCTTTTGACTTTATACTGGATGTGATGAGAGCATAACTATACTATCATTGCTAGTCACTTATTTCCTCATGAATATTCCCGATTACAAAAATAATCAATATTTGATGGACCACTGTCGTCTGCTTTCAATGCCCATAGGAGGCGGCCATTTCTTCAACTACTCGCGGTGAAATGACGTAGCAGGCGGAGAACACAATAGCATTATCGTAACCCGCTATTGTGTTCTCCGCCTGACACGTCATTTCACCGCGAGAAGTTGAAGAAATGGCCGCCTCCTGTTGGCATTGAAAGCAGACGACAGTGGGCCATAAAATATTAATTATTTTCATTATTGGGAATATTCATGAGGAAATAAGTGACTAGAAATGACAAGAGTTATGCTCTCATCACATCCAGTAAGTCAAAAGGCTAGGAGTTCCTTCCCCTTTAAAGAGAGCTACATTGTTTGGTTGTTCACATGGCTTTCAAACTTTAAACGTGTTTATCTCCGAATTACACAAAGGTGACTAAGCGCCCTTCTTTTCCTCAACCGACTATCGTCTAACGTATAGTATCTCTCAATGAAGAGCTTAATTCCAAAAGGCGCTAAATCCACTTTTCATACAAATTTAGTTAGCGATATCAGTACATTAATAAGCTACGTAGCTTATCTCGAAATCCTAATTTAGGACAGATTGCACAATCAAATTTTTTAAAAACATTGTTAGATTCCCATAGGCTGCAGCATGTGTACAAAGTTGGACAAAGAAACCTGCTTTTCTCCAAAGTTGAAAAAGTGCATGGATTTAGCACCTTTTTGGAATTAAGCGCTTCATAATTATGCGCTCAATGTATACGGATTTAGGCTTAATCAATACAGTTTGAATTCAGAGAGGCGCTTGAAGAGCTGTCTTGAGACGAGGGTTGTAACGAAATATCAGAAGGATGCCACGGCTGAAGAAGAAGTAAAGCGCCGAAACGAAATGGAGATGAGATGATTCCATGACATAACTCGCTGAAGAGAAATGAGAGAATGATGTAAAGCGCTGAAGAGAAGTTAGAGAGTGCTTAAGGTAAATGTTAAATATTAAGATATATAAAGCTATATGAAGGAAATCAAGGTATATAAAGCGCTAAAGAGAAATAAGCGATATGGAACTTACCACTGCAGAGAAGTAAGAAATATGAAGTGCTGGAAATAACTAACAGATATAACGGGCTGAAGAAAATAACAGAAAGTAAAAGCACTGACAAAAAAGTTAATAAAGACGATAACAAGTTTGGAGGAGACATACTATCATGCGCTAAAGATAATTAAACATCCTGGGGTCTATAATAACTCTATGAGGGTTGCACAATCTGGTATAATAGGGTACTGGTTATAAAGATAAATGTATATGCGACGCATTCTGACGTGCGTGTCTGAAGGATTCAAATATACTTCGCACAAAAAGTTCCGCAATCGAGGTTTGCGCATTAATAACTTTTCTATTAGGTTATTACCATTGATAAATTTGGTATCATTGGAAAGCGTGAATTCTCCCCTTTACATTGATATAACATTTGCTATGAGTATTTTATCATGGAATGTGCATTACATCCGAATGTAGGGCAAAGTAAAAAAAAATGAAATGTTGCAAAATGCACTGATTTTGTCAACAGTGTGCCTTCCTTTTGTTTGAAGATTAAAACGTGGCTTGAATGCATGACCACCTCACCCCCATTCAAGCCAAGGAAGGCACTCAGTTGACAAAATCAGTGCATTTTGCAACATTTCACTTTTGAGTTTGCCCTACATTTGGATGCAATGCACATTCCATAATAAAATATTCATAGCAAATGTTATATAAATGTAAAGAGGAGGATTCACGCTTTCCAATGATACCAAATTTATGAATGGTAATAGCGTAATAAAAAAGTTATTAATGTACAAACCTCGATTGCGGAACTTTTTGTGCGAGGTATATATGCATTTAGGAGGGCAAACGGAAAAGAAAGAAAGGTTGGTACAAACCTGGCAATGACAGGGAGAGTACTGACATGTGGAAACGGAAAGGGGGAAAAGGACAACGAATATGAAAACATCTACAGAAATGATCACAATCAAACATAAATAAAGACGAAGATGCGGCGCTGAAGGGAAACAATGGTGCGATGGTATATGGTCGCTCGGGAATAAATGGATACCAATATTGTCGTAGTACAGACTTTCTGAGAGAAGATAAGAGAAACAAAATAGTGAGAGATATGAAGCGAAATGAGGAGAGAATGAGAGGAGGGCGTGGGGAGAAAGGGGGAGTATTCCTAGAAACTGATCTAAATACAGATACCGTATAGATCAATTCGATATATATTTTGGAGCTCAATGTTATTTTATAATCTGCAATGTTCACTCTTCATTCATCATGTTCATCAAGCGGATAAAAGGGAATGAGTCGTACGTCACAGATACAGAAGCAGCTAGTGGTGGAGACAAGATAAGATTTAAAGAGAGAGAGATACAAGATAAGATTTAAAGAGAGAGGGAGAGAGACAATATTATATTTAAAGAGGGAGAGGGGGAGGGGGGGGGGGGGGGGAGGGGGACTGATGGTGCTGAAGGGGGAGAGAGAAACATAATAGAGACATTTTATAATTATGAAGAGAGAACAGGGAGTGGGAAGACATGGCCCCGTTGCAGAAAGAAATACAATCGATTGTAAGTTATTACTGATTGTAAGTCAGAACATTTGCGCGTTTAAACCAATCAGATTTGGGCATTCAGAACACATGATCTGACTTACAATTAATTGTAACTTACAATCGATTGTATCTCTTTCTGCAACGGGGCCCTGGAAGAGGATATTATTGAGACAGCACTACAAATAAGTAATGATAACACAAATAATGGATTGGAGAGATAGATGGAAAGTTGGAGAGAGTGAAAGTGGTGATGCATGGAGGGATATAGGGAGAGAATAAAATATACATAATTATATTGATGGATATATTATATACCGGTATAGGGGAGGGGCAGGAAGGGGAGATACAATTTTAGCAGCTACTTATAATATTATTACTTCAAAAAATGTTATTTTCACACAATCAACATTTTTAAATCAAAAATGTCACAATCAGATGAATCTTATCAAGGAATAATATTATTGTTCGTGATATTCTCAACCCTTTCTATTCCAGATTCTGAAATCTATATACATTTATAGACTTTGTACACAACCCACCCGGTTCCCGTAGTCAAGGGATTTCAATGGCTGAGAGAGATTGGGGGAGGTTCGGAGAGACGAAAAGGGGTGATGCAGAAATAATACCAGCAGTAAGATGAAAGAGACATATAAATACATGATGAGAGATGGGAGAGAACTAGACAAGAGAGCAGACAATGAACACTATAGTACTAACATGCATAACTAATTCATCGCAAAGTGGTCTTCATGCGGCCATTACCCTGGGCATCGAAGTGCATTGAGGCCCGAATCGACGCGAGAAGTATTAAAGGGTACCACCACCCAAAAATAATATTCTTATTATAGAAAGGTACCATCTTTAGTATTCCATCCTTCAACAAGTTCACAAAAATATGTTTTCAGAAAAAAATATATAATTGGAAAACGCCACACCATTCTCAACCATGCGTTCATGCGGTCTGAATTACGTAGACATTATGCGTGCAGAGCCAGAGCGCACTGTGCAGAGCGAATGAATCATCCGGGAATCTATTGACGTACGCGTGAAAGCATTTGCGCACTCGCAAATGCTTGGCCCGTATGGAACCAGGAAATAGCAGTGGTTCCGTAAGTGGTGGAAATTAATTGCTTTTGTTTATGAATTACACAACCCTTTGCAAAATATTGGGTATCTATTTGATATCACAAAACGGTACCAAAACATATAATAATGTTTTGTCCTTTGCCTGGTGGTCCCCTTTAACCCACTGTTTACGGGAACCTGGTGGGCCCCGTATATCATCTATGTGTGAGTGGCCAAATCTAGTATTGAACAGTCATGTAAATAATGTATTATCTGCTCTACAAATTGCCGGTAACCTTGGCAATGAGAGGTTTGGATGTTTGATCATGATTGCATTCCCGGTATTAAGTGTGTGTAGAATGTAAAGCCAATTTAAACGTGATGTCTCGTACCACACTCACAACATCGGTGTAGCTGAAGAGGGGGGGGGGTGGGGGGGGGGGGGGTGGCAAGAGTGAATCGCCCTCGGAGGAAAATGTGCTTCTTCCTGCCCCCCTCCCTGTTGGTAGAGCATATTAAATTAAGTAATATATAGCACCGATTAGGCACAGATATAGCCTCTCATAATTGTCCCCCATACATTTGTTTGCTCCCCATATAATTATTGGGTTGCCCCTGGCTACGCTATTTTGTTTATTAAGCAAAACGCTTTCCAAATAGCATGAACATTTCACCAAAGCACCGATAAAACGCTGTCCATACAAATCCTGAAAATTGCTTGACTTTAGTGACAGAAACACGCGGCCTGACTTTTAAGTCTTTACAACGGCTGTGAATATTGAAGAAGAAGAAAAGAGAAATTTATGGCGAGATGAAAGTTTTCCGCGAAGATGAAAATCGTCGGAGTAAACACGTACGAGACCCGGAGATGATAATTATATTCTATTACCGTCATCACATCTATAGGATTTTAATAGATGCCGACTTAGGATTATACGGCTTCCGAACTTCCGATATTAAAAGCAGCGCATAAACGCGAAACTTGTATATATTAACAAACAAAGAAAATCCGTATAATGTTATCAGTAAGCATGGTGAGTGGGCTTCGTTTGAACTTTATGATGATATTTTGACATACATAGCGCACGAGGTCACGTCTGTAAAAATAGACAAAATAACAAACTCGTAGGCTGAAAACAAATGCATGCAGTCATTTCTAATTTAGCCATAATCAATAGTATGTCGATATCGCCTAAAATAATGAAACAAAATATTGCGAAATTCATGAGTTTCTAATCTTGTTTACTTCTTTTCCTGTTTTCCAGTATAATACCGTGAATGCTAATTTTGAAGTAAAGATTTTTTTGTGACATTATGTTTGTTACAGAGGAAGGGTGGAGGGATAAGTTGAGGGCAATGCCCCCATCACCCGATGTGAACTCCTTCCCCTTCTCCCTCTCAACCACCTTTCGTAAAGACGATTAGCGCTTTTGAATAAGATTATGTCACTAACACCCCCACACAACCCCCCCCCCCCCACACCACGCACACACGCACACACACGCACAAACGCGCACACACGCGCACACACACACACACACATACAACACACAAACACACACACGCCCCACACGCACACACTAATTCTCGTTGGGAGCCCCAGGGGTTCACCATGGGTATACGCCAATTATTTTTGCTTCATATTACTGGCTCGTAAAACTGTAAGTATGAAAATGAAAGAACCCTAATATACAAAACCGGCATCTATTTTTATCATCATTATAATAACCATTCATGACATCTGTCTCTGTTTACGTGGATTTCTAGATGTTATTATTACCGCGGTATATCGCAGTATTATTTCGCAAAATAAAACAAAAACACATTTTTTTTTTTGCCATGTCAATTATGACGAAAATGTCAAAAATTATGAATATTATAATAAAGGGGTTGAACACAAATGAAAATGAAATATTGTTTGTTTACATAAACATTATAATAAAATATAATACAAATCTTTTAAAGACTATATAATTACTGTATTCCACAATATTTTAACCTTTTACAACAAAATATTATTGAAACTTGTTGACCACCATCTCATATACAAGTAAAATTGGCGTCATAAACAAATAATATAAATTAAACAAAACAAATCCCTAACAACCAAGTTCACAGATCATTGACCCCCCATTTAGTTCGCCACTTGTCGTTATACCGATTTTATGTCATACTTTTCAAACGAGGATTCCTCGAGCTATATCATTTAACAAGTCATTATCGTGAGTAGAGAGTGTCTTGTTCATCTTTTGTCTTCTCTTTGTGTTTATTGCGATAGTTAGAAAGAACCTGGATCCCATTAAACATTAAACATTTCCCCTCCAGGACTTCTGTATCTGACGATAATATTTTTAGTCACGTAAGCCCATTCTCCCACTACTAATGGCAATAAACCGCGTCGTAAAAGATCGTTGGTAATATTACTGCAGTGTTTCTTCCCCGTGTCTTCATCCGATGGGGATGTACTATACCGCAATGACCTCTTACAAGTCATGAATTATGATGTACATTATCCGCTCTGTCTATAAAGGGCGAGTTTTCGAGAGGTTTCATTTTAAATGAAATAAAGTAACGACGAAAGATAAAATGATTCATTGAGATCCATTAACTACAGGCCCGAAGCTAGGGGGGGGGGGGGGGGGGGGGGGGGGGGGGGGCAACAAAAATAAACAATACAAACAAATAAATACAACAAAAATATTTTTTTAAACAAAAAGGCAGAAAAGTCCATCTAACCATCGACCATCTAAACCAGTAGTCTTGTTTTTTAATGTATGTATTGCTTTATTTGTAAGCGCTATAATAATTATGATGCGTTGTGAAGACCGCTATCATAACTAACCTGCATTATTATTAGTAAGTTAGTTGCCCCCCCCCCCCCCCCCCCTGGGCCCCCTCGCGAGTTGTCCAGCGAATGATGAGAAAGCATGATATTGAAGATGTCCTATCCTTGGGTTTGTTCTAATTATAAAGTCTTGAAGCACCAAATTTTGCGAAAATCCAGTAATGAAAGCATTATGAAGCCAGCTCATAACGGTCTAAACTTAACGAAGACGTCGTGAGACCGTCATTGTCTAGTTGCATTGTCAGCCTGAAAATTGCTAACTTTTTGTGATTTGTGTACAAAACAATACGGGAAATATAATTTTTCCTAAAAGTAAAATAGTTTTTTTCCATTTTAGATGTTGGTTTTGAGGCTCTAAACGGTAGAATAATATTTTAAACAAACAATGAAATGCACTGCAAGAAAAAAGAATCATATATCATTTGGAATATAATATATGCCTGTCATTTAAAAACAAAATGTATATTTTTAACTATGTTTAATTATATAAAACTTAAAAACAAAAGGATTGCGAACAATGACTTGCATGTTATTATTATTTTGTTGCGGCGTTACACTGCTGGATAAGATCTGGGGAAGGGAGGGGGCATTAAAATGCCCCTCTTACTGTCTTATATGCCCCCCCCCCCCCCCCCCCCCCTCCGGCCCCGCTCCGATGATTCAAAGATTATCTCGGCGGGCTTTTTATCGTACGATCGTGCGATTTATTTGGATGTTTTCGTCCGATCAATTAATATGGCCTTTTGATTGATCTTACGAATATCGTTCGATCAACGCAGCTTGTCGAGACGTGCATGCGCCGCGCGCAGTACCGTTGTACGAAACTCACCTTTTTAGCAATCGATTTCAATCGGCAACTGCAATTCGAGCCTGAAATCGATTATTGATATCGCTATATCGCTAATAAAGAAATTAGATATTGGCCGGCAAATTGGAACACCTGTAAGATTTTTCCTGGCCAACCATTAATATGTAAGTACTAAATGTATTCCGTACAACAATGATTAATTAATAACTTTTACACATGATGTGTAGATTTGATTTATGAAGCTGATTTTTAGACGATGAAAATATTAAGTCTTTAATTAGAAATTGAAATATTACATGTAAAACTTTGTCCTGCATCGAACTTCGAAGTGTGTATCACGGACGGTGCGGCACTTAGGGCTTGGCCAGAGAGTTCGGGGTCGTGTCCCCAGAGTGTTGGGCAGAAATACTAACCTACTAGTATTCATACCTGAGTGGTAGTCGTGGGTCGTGGTAGGCGCGAGTTCGAAGACGATATCTCAAAATATGAAATATAAATCGCAAAGCTCTTAACTGCATCGGAATCCGCACTATTTTATTGATGTGTGAATACAGTTTTTATGAAATGTTGACTTGATGATTTGTTTACTTTAGTTTAAGTCTCGAAGTCAAACTGTTGTGTTGGAACTTGGAGTTGGACTTGTCAAGTCAAGTCTTGGACTTTAGTTGGAAGAGGCTGCCGATGACGATGTAGCATGATGATGTAGCCTTGACCTTGTCACCCAACCATACCACAGAACTTTGCTTGGGCTTGGCCTTGGCTAAGACTAAGTACTTGACTAAGCTAAGAGAGACTACCTTAGGCTTAGCCTAAGCATAGTCTAGGCTTAGGCTAGGGCTAGGGCTAGGCTAGTATTAGTACTATAGTACTACAGAGTACAGTAGTACTAGTATATATAGCATTATTTTATTTTTAGGTCTTTTACTTTTTTAGGATCTTATTAATTATTAATATTAATAAATACTAGTTTAATCTGTATAAACTATAATAATTAAGGCCAGTCAATTTTATTTTTAAGAATAAGACATGATTAGGGGCCTATCGCATCACAAGGACGAGAACTATTTGAGTATTTCAGTATTCTAATTTCTATCTAAAATAAGGCAAAATTGATCATTATTTTCCTCTAAAAATTGACAACCCCTAATTTGTTCTACCTTTTATATAAGTGTTAATGACATATTAAAAATAGGTGGAAAATATTTAATTACAATTTATGACAAATATGAAGTTACTTTGCCGCAAAGTTGCCAATTTGAATGCTGAAATCTATTTTCAAAATATCACAATGTGGTTGTCTATTTAAGGATTTTCCTAAATTATAGTGATCTAGGCAATAATACAAATCATTAACAAATAACTAAGTCTAAAGCAGGTAAAGTAACAAAATAGGGGTCTAAAAATAGAGACGTTTATGCTCTTTCTCCTTGTACACTTCATATACACATCTGTTTTGTGCTGCCTGATGAGTGATAGTCAAACCATTGGTTAACTGCTGTCGCACAGTGCCTGTGCTGTGGCTGTGGCCTGGACAAGTTTGCTCTGGCCATCTGAGAGTGGGACCTGATGTTGTTGTTTTTATACATTTTTTAACCTTGATTAATATATTTTATTCCATGATCCATTTTTGTTTGTCCACAGTTTTGTTCGGAGGTGGAGGCACAAGGAGGAAGAATGACCACGTGGACCCCAGAACTAGCCCCTTTACTTCCAGTTGCAAGGGTGGGGGGCACCAGTCCCTCTCCCCCTTATCTATGCTCCTGTGGGGTAGTTGTAAGTTACAAACTGACCCTAGAATGGAATTTGAAGCAACTTGGAGATCTAAATATTATGTTCCACCATGTCTATTTATTAATGTAGGTAAACAAAGGTGATTTGATGCAGGATTACTGAGAAAAAAAACAACACTTCTATGCTGGAAGCCAGTGAAGAACTGACCATCATGTCGCTGGAGAACCAACCAAAAGTAAGTTAACTAATCATAACTCCTCAGTAGAGAGCAGCAATGTTGTATCATTTATATAGGCCTAGGTTATTCTATATACACAGTATGGTTCTGAAGGATCCATCATCCATGTGAGACATCATTAAATACTCTTTAATGTTTTGTTGGGGCACAATACATGTACCATCCTTCTTATGTTTTCACTTGACAAGCAAAAGCAAAAAACAATGAAAAAACAACGGGTCCTTGCCCTATTGCGACAATTTCCCCAGAATATGAAATCTATTTTGCCAAATACATGCTGGCCTGCATATAATATTGTTTCCCCCTCTGCCCCCCCCCCCCCCCCCCCCCCCCACCCCCGGCCCCCGTTTCATGCTTATATGCTCCTTTTTGAGGTGGTTTTCCCATATTATTAGCACCCTTTTAAAATGCTTGGGGTGACTTACATGCACATTTTCAAGTAATTAAATGTGTGTTTCTTTCAGTAGCACTTGTGTTTGTTAATTGCTATCAATATAATGATTTCAACATCTATGTATTCGTTTTCAGGTGTCAAAAGCCAAGAAGGATCGGCCATGCCCACACTGGAAAGATGCTGAGATACTATCCTTGTGTCGATTCTATCGTGACAATGTCAAACCTCTCTACAATAAGCCTTATCTCTGCATGCATGACAAGGTATGTTTTGTTATACATGTACACATAGTATTGTGTGAATCAATTGGTTTTCTTATAATGACAAGGTGCATTTTTTTAATTGTGTGAATTGAATAAATATGGTATGAAATTTAGTGTGGTGTATTGATTGAAGTTAAATAAAAAATCATTCAAGTCCATATAGTAAGTAATGTTTTAACAACAAATCTTATCTACCATTACTGATTTCACCATTTGATGATTTTAATCAGAGATGTATTAAAAATTAACAATTTATCTTACTTGATAGTCATATTAACATTTGCACAAAAAAAAACCTTCATTTTAGTGGCTTAAACTACCATCAAAACCAGACTTTCACTATTCTTTGAAAGATGAATGTAAATTTTCTCAATTTTGATTTTCTTTTTGAAACAATTTCATAACATGTGTTATCCTTTGAATAATTATGACATCTGTTGCCTGAAGGTTACTTATGGTGGGCATTTTAGGGTGATCTAGATAAATTTGTTGATTTGGGTGCCTTCTTGTGAACACCTTGCGCACAGCATGAAATACATACACACTCTAGTGGTTCAGTGAGTCAGTATTATGAAGTGCCGTCCATTAACCTATTCAAGACTGATGAATTTTGCTATAACATGCATTCTCCATAGACCCTAGCCCGAGTATTTTCCGGACCAGTCCTGAACGGATTAAGTACAGTTATCTAGTTATAAATGGCGAACTGCAGTGTATCATTTCAAATACACTGCCCTTTTTAATCCTTACATGAATTACAATCTTTAAGTCAATGATTCATAAAAATGCAGGACGACAAGAGAAAATGGGAAGAGTTTTGGGAGAGTTGCCTGGCTACTGTACAGGAGGAGGTGGGTGGCCCTAAGAGAAAAATCAGTGCTGCAAGGAGGAAGTTCAGTGGTCTCGTGAAAAAAGCAAGAATGTACGAGGGCTGCAGATATTACAAGAGAGGTACGAGCCTGTCATAATGAATGTTAATTCTGTAAACAATGTGTTAAACTTTTAGGCTGGAATTCAAATTGGAGGTTTATACAAACCATGGTTAAAACCATGGTCTACATCTACAAAGTGCTGCTCGTCTACAGACGAATTGAAAGGGGAAATCACCTGCTAATTTATAATTGTATGGCCATTGGTTCTGGCATACTGCAGCACAAAGTCAAATTTACCATCTGAGAACATAGACATGTATTCTGTGTCTTTAGCAAATTATACAAATAGTGCTCCATAGATGTAGAACATGGTTTAAACCATGGTTTACAAAAATCCTCCTTTGTGAGTTCCAGCCTCAACGTAGGGAATCTCCATTAAAATGAACAATGCATAATTTATTCAGTAGAGTTTTAAAGAATAGGAAGAAAACAAATAATGTTATAAATGTAAATCCTTTCTTTTATTCAATAACATTGCTCATATCTTTAATAACTGTAGGTTCATTTGTTGAACAATCAATATCATATAATACACCTGCACACAATATATTCAGTACTTATTCATATCTGCTTTAATACTTTAGGTGGTCGTGAAAACGTCAAGATCAATCCAATCAATGAAGCTGTACTAAGGGCCCTCGAGGCGATTCCAGTCCTTCCTATTTGTCCAGAATCACCATGCAGCGGCTTTGGATTCTCATCATCGCAGGTAAACATGTAAAGCATTTTTGCATTTTTAAAAGTATTTCAGTATCTTATCCATTAGTATTTCAAACGTAAGAAAACTGACCAGAAAAATGAAATTTACAAATTCAAAATGTGCAAAGAAAAAAGGGTTTCCCGGGGTTTCCCGAGACCTAATCTCAAATAAAACCCTATTTTCTTTGCTTATTTTCAGTAATTATTTCATTATAATTTTTTGCACAAGTTTGGTTACAATTAACTTCACATATCATTTTTGTTACAGGTCAAATTTCATAATTATCTTATTTACTATCCTGAATATGCAAGCCGTTTGAATTATCTTCACCAAATTGTATTTTATACTTCTGCCAATTTCACCTTCACATGTTTTTGTCTTGCGCTTGTTTAATAAACGTATCAAACTTGTTTTCTGTCATGCCAAGATACCCAGCTTATCGAGAGTATGTAAGATACAAATTTTGTCAGAAAAAATATACAGTTTAAATGCAAAAGAAAAAGATATTTGTGATTTTGCAATGCTTTTATAGGCTTGAAACAATCCTAGAAAGCCCTTAAACATAAGACATAAACTGTACATCAATTCATCATACATGTTATACAGTTCTCCATCCACCTACATCTTGATGATTGATGGCCTTGGAAACACGAGTGATATCTGAGGAATCCATGAGTTTCAATGTTGAACTGCCTGTTGGCTATGGTTCTCTTTAAATCCTTTGTGGCATGATTCTCAATGTTTATTATTCACTGGCTGCAGGATGATGACGATTGTCTGGCCTGGGAGTCTGGTACTGATCAGGCATTGGAGCAGCTAGGTCCGATAAAGTGGAAGAGGCCAGCACATACTGTTGCAACATCTGGTGAACAGGCAGGGGAGCCTGGTCCTAGTACCAGCAATAGTCCAGCACCCTCTGTTGAGAGCCATGGTGAACTTGCAATGGAGTCTGGTCCTAGTTCAAGTAAGAAGCCAGCACCCTATGTTGAGAGCCCTGATGAACTTGCAACAGAGTCAGGTCCTAGTAAGAGTAAGAAGCTAGCACCTACTGTTCAGAGCCCTGATGTACAGGGAATGGAGCCAGGTCCTGGTACCAGTAAGAAGTCAGCACCTGCTGATGTGACACCTGTAGAACAGGCAAGGGAGCCTGGTCGTAGTATGGGTAAGGCGCCAGCCCCTCCTTCTGGGACACCTGTTGAACATGCAATGGAGCCTGGTCCTAATAAAAGCAAGAGCCCAGCATCTACTGTTGGGAGTCCTGATGAACAGGCAAGGGAACCAGGTCCTAGTATGCGTAAGAGGCCAGCACCATGTAGAGGCTTGAGCCAGATTCAAGAGCAAGAATACAGGCTGACCGAGGATCGCCTGATGATATCAAGGAAGCGTCTGCAATTAGAGATAGAGCAATTGAACATTGCAAAAATGGAATTAGAGGTTGCACAAATGGAATTAGAGGTTGCAAAAAAGGAATTGGAGCTTTCAAAGAAGCACTGAGCAAATGGGGGTCGATCCTTGAAATCAAGGACCTCTTGATCCAAACGTTTGAAAATGAAAGTTTGGGTATTAACATTGCTACCTTTCGTGATTCAGTATCGTACAATTTATGTACAGTTGATACAGTGCCCACCAGGTTACCATAGGTATTGGATTAAGTAATTTAGCACTTCTTGTGAAATACACTTTTGTTTTGTCATAAGGAAAAGTGGAAATTTGTCATTTAGGGCATTTAATTGTTTTTTATTTCATCAATTTTTGCTGCTGTTAATTTGAAAATTGATTTGATTAAAACAAAGGCAAAGCAAGGGACACAGGTGCTCCTTTTATGGTCCATTGAGTCATGTTCTAGCAAAGTTTTTTTTTAATATTTCGAACAGTTTCTTTGTATAATATTGTATTATATTATATATAATTGTTAAATTTTCATTGGATCCCAAACTTGGTAACATGTAGAGGACTCAGTAAAGTCCCTTTTTGTTTATTATTCTCAAAATCCTAGTTCTAAAACTATTTGTAGCATAGCCATGCCTACAAAAGTGAATTAATAGCATTATAGCTATGTCATGTTCAGAATATAAAAACAAAACGGCAACAGATAAGTGAAAAGTGATACATCTTCACTGGTACCAATTTGTTGTTCATAGTTATTTGTATTACTCTATATGAGTAATGGTAAATGCTCTTTTTCTCAGACCTGAAATGTGCATTTGTATATATTATTAATACATGCTTTTATTTACCTAGCTCATGTCCCTTAATAAAGGAATCTACTTATCTAGTAACATTGTCTAAATCTTCCAAACTCACAACAAACTCTAAATATTGGTTCTTTAATACCTTGCTGATTTCATATAATATAAGTGTAAAACAAGTTTGTTTTTTTTTCATTTTGTTATTGAGAAAATAATGATTTACTGATCTGAAAACAAAAATATAGATGATTTCATTTGTGTACAAAATAAGCCTATATTATTATGTAATTGTTTCAGTAAATAGCACTACACATTTTCTCTCAATACTTGGCCATATAACATACTTTTATTTTAAAACTGTAACACCATGCTATACACATACAGTATCAGACTCCGACTACAGTGATGTAGGTTTTATCAACCTTTTGTCAGTCAGGTTTGCGTGTGGAAACACAGTTACTTGAGCCATTTATAAATGGTATAATGTGCATACTGTTACTCCCTTGCTAGTTATCCAAGTTTATTCAGAGAGTCACTGATTGGTGTAATAAGTGCCAGTTTAAAGGTACACTTGAGTATTGGTACTTCCCGAAATGCCCCTTGGCACTAAATTGGTTGGTATTAATTCCATTTGAAAGTTCCTTGAATAAAACATGTACTATGAGAATCATTCCCTTTCAAATGCTTTCATAGTTGAACATTTGATTTAAAGATATTGTATTCATAAGTCTACAGGCCGGGGGACATTTTGACTTTTTAGAAAAATACAAAAAATGCTTATAGACTACTTTGAAAAAAATCTAAATAGGTTTTTAAATAGTTGTTGATGATATCTCTATTGAATCATTATTTGAGCAAAACATCAAATGCACAATTTTGTATGAAAAAAATGGCTAAAACCAATGAGTTTTTAGAGAGCGCCGTCTTAAGTTGTAAGTACGGCTCTTTTTTATAAAATGATAACAGGGTTTTTACTTAGTCGTGTGTAATTGTGTATACCTTTCGAGCATGGTGGAGTTATAACTATTAGTTTGTACCGTAATGATGCAGGTTTTGGTTACTAAAGTTAAGTTTGACCAATACTCAACTCCCTTTAAAGCGCATTTATCTTTGTTTTATTTGACTGTTGATGGGGAATTAATTTTATAGCAAAATCAAATGATCTTGAACTTTTTAAAAGTTGGACTTGTTGAAATGGAAGCCCATCCATCCTGGAATTATGTTAGTTGCAATAGCAGTCCATAATTTGAAAGGACTGTTATTAAGAAAGTAATAATCTCTGTGAATTTAAAATAACTCGACTTTTTTGTTTACTTTTTATACATTTTAGTTTTTTGCCTTTTTAGCCAGAAAGTCAATGATTTCTGCGATAATGTACTTTTGAGGTTGGACCTGTTGAAATTGAAGTCCATTCATCCTGGAATTATGCTAGTTGCATTTGCAGTCAATACTTCAAAATAACCGTCATTTAGAAAGTATTTGTATTCTTCTCTGTGAAGTTTAAATAGTCCCATTTTATTTTATATACCACTTTAGTCAGAAAATTACTGAAAGTTATTTTATTTGCATTATTTAATTGCAAGCAAAGATACTTCTTTTTAGAAAACCCTTCAAAGCTTGGAATGTCATACTTGACTCTAGCATTAATAAGTTGTAGGCTCAGTTGTAATATGGATTGGTTCACCTAATAATGAGGCACATTCCATTTGTACCATTGATACAATAATTCAGATTAGTTCTGACTTGCTTAGTTGGATCTTTGTATAAAGAATATACATTGTTCTGTTATACACTATAGGGGGAGTAGATGATATACTTCGACTTATAATGGTGTACTTTATTTATAGAGTTTCCCTTCCGTCCGTCGATCAGTTTGACAGTTGATGTATAATTCGATTCGTTGTTTAGGTTCAAATTTCAAACTTGTTTTGATTGCTTTACCATTTTGCACACTTAAAATTAGAAAAATGTCATGTCAACCATGCACCAAAAAGGTGGAATATTTTGGAATGATCAAGTGCACCAAAAAGGTGGAATCTTTTGGAATGATCAAGTGCTGGCCTGAAGAAGTTAATGGTCAATTTCAAAATTATAAAGCACCCATGTTTAATTACTGCGTCTTGCATGTGATATACGCCTGTCTGGTTAATATCTTTATCGCAATATCTCAAGAACTGAATGGCAGATTGCCATCAATCCTGGTTTATTTATTTGTATTGGGGGTTGATGAACCGATTAGATTTTGAGGTCATTTATGTGTGCAGAAATGTATGTTAATTTGTGATGCCATGAGATTATTAAACACTTGCATACATTTTTCATATTCTTTTGGGTCATAATGCTTCCAAATTAGGCAGAGGTATATTTTCTACTCTGCACAGTCATATTGCCCTAGTTTGATATATCGTTTTGTTATCCAAATTAACTGTTGGTGGATGTTTGAATGTTCATATACCTAATAGTAAAATATATTTTATTGTAAATATTTAAATCTTATTTATTGTACATATATATGAACATCATATAAGTTATAATTATGCAATAAAACATTGCAATGTTAAATTAACTTTTGGAATGCTCTATTTCTGTTCAGTATTAATTTTCAAGACCTTCATTTGTACGTTTGGGTGCGTTTAGTGTGCGTGTTTTTAATTTTTAATTTTTTTTTTTTGTCAGGCATAATTTTTGTAATTAATGCATAATGTTTGTAATGAGTGTGTGTGTGTCTGGTACTTTTTAACAAAACGTGTGTGCGCTGTTTTTTATGAATGATGGGACTCCTACGCCTCCTACACGCGATATTAATTTGTATCTTGTTTTTTAATGGATACGTTAATTTAAAGCATCTCAATTTTTAAGCTGGAATTCACAACTCACTGGTAGATGTAGAGACATCACAATACCTGTTGACGGACGACCTGAATAGCAAGATTCAGAATTGACGCGTGTTATCCATAACTTCCCTGAAATCGTCTTTTCATGGATTTTTATCTTCTTTACCATAGGCATAGGTATAGAAACCATGAAGTCGTATTGTAATTCGAGTTCCGATCAATATGAGCTCAAACGCACTGACTTGTAAACAAAGCCGGGCGTTGATTTGATACATTGGAGGGAATACGGAATAATGCAGTCCTTCCATTCAAGGGAAAAGTATATACCAGCAGTGAAGATGCGGTCGCATAGCAACGCATCAAGCCACAGTAATCTCTCTCCCCCTCTCTCTGCCCTCTTCTCCCTTCTTCTCTCTTTCTGTATCTCACTTCTTTCTCTCTTTCATGTATGATGTCTCTATCAGTCTCTATCAGTCTATTAATTATCTGTCTTCCTTTGCAAAAAGCGACGGCGACATAAAAGAGAGCCGCCCCTTCCCATCTTGTCGAATATCTGAGATGACATAATGAAAATCCCCCCAAACACGACTTACAGACTGGATGTACACTGTTTTTTTTTTTTCTTGTGTACCAATATATTATTTTGATGGAGAGTTAATGGAATATGCCTTAAGGGCGATACAAGAAGATGAAAATGCATTTTTTTTTTTTTTTAATTAGGCCTAAGGCGAGAAGAGTGTCTGAAGTAACCCGAGAAAACCCATTCGTGATCGTGTAAAATGTATAATGCATGTATTAAATATTCATCCATTTCCGAGTGGAATTTAAGTACATTGTAAATTCATCATGTTCATGTTTACTGTTTTTCGAAACAGTTCTGCGAACTTCTTTTATTCGTGTCAGGGTAAGTGACTTATATAGTTCATCTTCTCAAGTTGATTTAACTAACATTAAAGTTAACTTCGAATTAGGCTTCTTCTGTATGATTTATAATTATTATGTGTTCATGAACTTGTTTCATTTTTCCTATAAATGTAAATTTTTCTCTAGCGCTGCCAGAGACATTACCACTTTAAATACATTAGAATAAGCATGATATTAAGTAACCTTCAGAAAAGGGAACCTTCGTATTAAATAATAACAACCGTTGTTATTGTAACAATGTAACATAGAACCTTCGGAATAGTGGGGTTTCAGATTTTTGTTTTGTTTTTAAATTCTGAAAACTCATTTTTCTGAAGATTCTTTCTTCCGAATTTTTAAAGGGTTAGTACAGCTCTGATCAAACTGTATTTTAGTAACCAAACTTGAAGCTTAAATGATTTAATAGAGAGATCATCAACAACTATTTAAAAACATAATTATTTGGTATATTTTCGAAAAAGTGTAGGCATTTCATTAATATTTGTTTTAAATCATAAATGTGGGTCCAACACTTTTTTTAATTGGATATATTTATTGATATTTCAGCTTTTTTAAAAACGATTTTGATAAAATAAAGTTTGTTTTATTTTTGAAATCACGTGCTCTTTCAAAATATTACACTTATTTTTTAATTACCTCGCGATTTAACTATTTCTTGAAGCGCCCTCTAAAACAATCCCTTTAATATTCCTAAGGTGTGTTATTCTTAAAGTTCATAATCCAGAAGGCGCGTTATTCCGACGCTTCATTATTCAGCAAGATAATTAAAATTCCATTATTCCAAAGAGTCGTCATTCAAAACGTTCATGTACAAAATGCTCGTTTTTCGATTAGAAAGGAAATTCGCGTCTATATAAATTAACAAACCTGCAGATTTACTCTTTTTATGTCCGGCTTTTTTTTATTTGGAATTTGCGAAATGTTATTGACCTTCCGAGTAAAATCCAAAATATTAATTAATAATTATGTACTTAGATTTACGAACCTTCGGAATAACAAGCCTTTGGTACTGCGCGCGTATCCCGCTATACAGGGATAGTTCAGTTTTGGTAAAGAGGGATGCACCTATATTACTATAAGACCCCAACGTCTTCAAACGCACCCACCTTTATGCGGATAAAATGAATATCTCCGTGCTTTTACAATTTGTTTAATTTGTTAGGGGTCACGGAATTTCATCAGTTTGGGCACCAGTATTCGTATATTGAGAGTTTAACAGACCATGTTGAGGGTTATCTGTGAAATAAGTCCTTGAAGAGGCTAAGACGAAGCGAGTGGCCGTTTGTAATCAGATTAAAGCCTAATACCTTAGTACATTGCCCCCTTCACGCCAAAGATGGAAGAGCAAAGACGAGGGTGGCGTTAAGGCATCTATAGGGACTAGGGTACTGCAAAGACAATCTGTGACACAAGGTTAACCCTTTGAGTATACCCGTAAATGTAAATATCATTGAAATCATTTGCTCAGTGTGTTTCAATATACTGTAGGTACCGAGAGACATTGTGATGTGCAGTGTGTAGCGTGGTATATACGAACAGTGTTTATAAACTGAGAATGGCGACTTGGTGACATGGTGGCTTTGTATGAGGCTATATCTGGACACACATTCTGATGTGACCTTCATTAAATGAAACGGCGGGGTGCTTGAGATAATGCCGATGACAAGTAGCAACGCCAAGACAATTAGGGGCGCATCCAGGATACGCCCACAGTAGGCGGGGGGGGGGGGGGGGGGGGGGGGGGCGCATTATGAGATAATGCCGATGACAGTAGCAACGCCACAAGAATAAGGGTCGCAGTCAGGATCCGGGGGGGGGGGGTCACATATAGGCAAAGTGGTGGGTTGGTATACAATTATACAATGTTTCTAGAGTGAAGATTCCTTGTTTAAACTACAATTAGAGCTATTTATTTCGGTCCAACAATGTCCAAAGGGGACATATATGGTTAGGGGGGGGGGGGGGGAGGCAATTGTTCCTTTTGCCTCCTTGCTATGCCAATTCGTTTGTGTGTCGTTTGCAACCGGAGCATTTATAAAGAATATTACCTTTAAATCTTTAATTAAACAAAAAATTGTACCTGAAGTGTGTCGTGAACGTTATGCATCAGTTGCTAACACGTGTTACGTGTTACATTATCTCGTCAGCATACTGTTGCTTAAATACATATTTCATGTTGGTATATAGTGAGGGTATATGACACTTTTTGACAACATTATGGCGCTTTCTAACTGTTGTATCTTATCGGGCTATTTATATAGATAATCATGATAATTAATGTGCATGCGTATGCTATTAATGGTTCACTTAAGTATGTCATGAACTTTGGCTGACTGGCGCCGTATCGCGTGTGAATCTCATCAATATACCGGAAACCTTTAATATTTAATACATGTATGGGTTTATTTTTGTCATGTTTGCTGTGTGTAAATAACTTCTTCTAAATGTGTCATTGCATTTCTTGGTCAAACAAAATTTGCATGTATCTTATTTCTTCCACAATGAATACATTATATACATGTATAAAATGAAAAAAATAGTTACAGGCTGAATAATAGACTCTAATATAGTATTCTCAATAATATTGCATATGCTGTAACTTATAAAGAATAATCAGTATTCCTGAACCCGTTGTGTGATTTTAGCGCCGTTTGCCACACGTCAATAACTATACAATGAAATCAACGAATGAACATTTCACAATCCATTTTAATCATCTTAATGATAATTCAAACTAATGATAATTAAACACATAAATGCCTTTAATAGGCTCTATATAATATTATAAAAGACATCCGCGGGCGTTGCCTTATAATTGTATTAATGTATGGACGGCGGGTATAGTGTATATACGCACGTTTTTATAATAGCAACTAATATTGCTTATGCGTCAAACAAATCAATCCCTAAACACAAGCATATATTTTGTTCTCTCCTTTTTAGAATGTTCATGCATGTTAGACGGGTTAGAAGCAGATCATTTTTGTTAGGAGCAAAACTTGTTGTTGTTGCAGGCTATGTTCGTTTATTACTTTCGCACTAACTGAAGGATACAACAATTTCAATATAATAACACCTGATCTCAAGACGAGGTTAATTAACCATGAAATTTGGAGGCAAATGATCAGATGATGGTTTGACATTTTTTTCTTTTCCGCAAAGAGGCACGTTTTTCGTTCAAACATGACTGATACAAAGTATGAAGGTTCTTTTTCTTAGTCAGCATGCCATACATA
Organism: Echinarachnius parma; assembly: GCA_037951105.1. Lineage (NCBI taxonomy): Eukaryota > Metazoa > Echinodermata > Echinoidea > Clypeasteroida > Echinarachniidae > Echinarachnius > Echinarachnius parma. Next base: position 44,787 of record JBAMJV010005791.1, read on the forward strand.
ATCTATAGAAATTGCTTCAACTATTAAGCACTTTGTGTTATTTTTACAGACTGTTCTATGGTCAGCTGAAACTTGTTCGATTTATAATAAAGGGAGGATCAACTGATGCTGCTTAATCTGAATATGTAAAGTCATACAAGCTAAACATTAACATTAGTGATATGTGCAGCTTGATTGTCAATTAGCCCGGACATTAATATAAATTATAATTATATTTTTGGTGTGTTTATGATACAGCTGGCCGTGGTCCAATTGGTGTGCTTGTTTGTGTAGGTCACTAAAAGTAACCAAACATTATATGTAAGCATATAATCACTATACATCATTGTTGGCTAATCAAATCAGCTCTATGTATCAATAGTTTCCACTGGCCACTACCGTACACATTTTCTCTGGCTCTGGCGTACCAATAATGTCCACACATTGGGGGGGGGGGGGGGGGGGGGGAGCACAGGGATTTACATGAGAAGAAGTACATACAGAGTAACCGTTTTCACTTCGTGAACAGGCATATCAATTTTACTCTTTTGCAGTTATTATGAACTGTATTTGGGACGAGCTCCATTCCCCAAACTCCCCTGACCGTACGCCAAGTGAAATCAGGTGTACAATAGTATGTTTGTGTGTGTTCCTACCAAGGTGATAAATACAATTATTATAAATCAAGTCCGGAATATGACCCCTTTAAATCAGAGGTTAACATGAGTCTGTGATTGTGAGAAAATAAGCAAATCACGATTGCCATGTAATAGTCGGGGACATTGCAGATACTAATAAGTTTTGGTCAGTGCTGCCTTATCAAACCTATGGTCATTCCGGAAGGGCGAGCGACAAAGATGGGTGAATTGATTTACTCAATGTTTTGGTCAAAGAGGGGTAATTTGAAGGGGGGCAAGAATCGACACAAGAGGACACATTATTACACACAGTGGCGTACCCAGGATTTGTTCAAGGGGGGGGGGGGGGGTTATTTTGTAAAATGTTCGAAGCCGAGACCAAGTACCTTCAAAATTGTCAAGACCGAGACCACGGTCCGTCAAAAATTTTCGAGGCCGAGACCAAGACCAAATTGGTTGAGAACCCCTCTCAGTGGGGGGAGGGGGGAGCGAGCGGAGCAAGCTTGGAAATTTTAGCAATTTAACATCTGAAATTGCCATTTGTTTCAATATAATTGTATGGGTATGTTCGTGTTATGTAATTTAGTTTTGAAGGGTAATATATAAACACCCGAGGTTGTATGCGAGCGAAGCGAGCTTGAAAATTTTAGCAATTTAACATCGGAAAATTGCCATTTGTTTCAATATTATTGTATGGGTATATTCGTTTATGACTTATGATATGGCGTAATAAGGCGAGCGAAGCGAGCTTGAAAATTGTAGCAATTTAACATCGGAAATTGCCAATTGTTTCAATATTATTGTATGGGTATATTCGTGTTATGTTATTGCGTTTTGAAGGGTAATATATAAACACCCCAGGTTCTAGAATAATATATATACGGAATGCGAGCGAAGCGAGTTTGACAATTTTAGCAATTTAACATCGAAAATTGTCATTTGTTTCAATATTATTGTATGGGTATATTCGTATTATGATATTTCGTTTTGAAGGGAGTATATAAACACCCGAGGTTGTAGAATATTATATATATAAGAATGCGAGCTAAGCGAGCTTGAAAAGTTTAGCAATTTAACATCGGAAATTGCCATTTGTTTCAATATTATTGTATGGGTATATTCGTGTTAGGTTATTGCGTTTTGAAGGGTAATAACACCCGAGGTTGTATATTATTATATATATATGAATGCGAGCGCAGCGAGCTTGAACATTTTAGCAATTTAACATCAAAAATTGCCATTTGTTTCAATATTATCTCGTGGAAATTGTTTGAAGCCGAGACCAAGAAATTTCAACATTTTTGAGCCCGAGACCGGGTTTCTTCGCAAATTTTCGAGGCCGAGACCAGGTTAATGAGGGTCGAGACCGCTTTTAAGTGGTCTCGAGACCGGCTAAAATTTGAAAAGGGGGGGTTCAAACCCCCCAAAACAGCCATTTTGGGGCAAAAGGGGGGGGGGGGGGTTTGAACCCCCCAAACCCCCCCCCCCCTGGGTACGCCTATGATTACACATACGTATTGTTTTTCCTAGCTACGCATGCTAATATTCCGCCGCTTTGGCAACACTGTAACAATTGTCAACGAACAATTTAAATATTCTAATCAGTTCGTCCCTGCCTCAAATTCTGTCCTCACCTTATTTTGTCCATGATGTACAAACAAAACATTCAGAAAATTTCAGAAAACACAACAACAAATAGTAACAACAAAAAAACCCGGCATTACAAATGAAGGCATTACTCAGAAACGGACCCTATATAGCCTAGGTCATGTCATACGTCTCTTTGTGTCTAGAATAATACAAACATAAAGACAAAACAAGGGAATAACTAAAAACCCTGGTATTATATTAAAATGGGAGCTACTTGATCGAAAAAAGGCTCCTGACCTATTAAAGGTCATTCATCCCGTCTGTGTATACATTATTTACAATTTTTATATACCGAATTCCGCAAACACGGAATCTATAAATGAATAAAATATTGTTCATGAAGCAGTCTTAATGGCAGTACGGAGGACTATCTAAAAGGTAATGTTGACATGCATGTTTGATGGATATTCTATGATATGGCCCGCGTGTGTGCCATATTTATCTCCAAAAGGACATTCCCCCCCTTGCTGGATGCGCGCAAAAGAACATTATTCTTCCGAGCATGAACAATGGTTAAAGAAAAAGTTTGGTTTGTAAACAAACAAACAAAAAAAAGGACCTTTAGAGTTATAAATTACATGCATCTCATTGTATAGTGGTAACTTTAAATAAAATACTGACACAAAAATAAAAGTTGGGAATTATTGCATTGATACCGAATGTACTGGTAAACATCATGGTTAACAAAAAAAAGCATACTATTCTGGCACATTTATGAATACTTAAAATGATAATGCTAAACGTTCATGCAAACATTGATGGGCTTGTAATTATTTAGTTAATTCTGAATATACTACCGTAAAGTTAATAACCTGTATTCAAACTTGAAAATCAAGCTGATTCACTGTATAATAGCTTCCCTAAACCAGAGTGTACCTTTAACTTCGTAAATCGACCGTAGTGAAGGTTCAGAGACCTAAACTTTAATGTGGATTGATCGACTGAAAACGGCCAACGTATGCTCATGTATACAATTTAACGTTCCTGTTTGTATTCTTATTTAAGTTAATTTATGGATATAACTGTGAAGAATGACATGCAGGAACACAATGTCCTCCTCTGTTAAACCTTGCCCCCTAAATAACCTTCTTTGAGTACAAAAACAAAATAATTATGACACAAGTTAAACATGTTCTGGTAAAAGTTGCCCCCGCCCCTTACCCCTTTGTGACCCCCTTTGCACCCTGTTTGATTGACTTCGGTTCGCCACATTTATGCCGATACTTCCATATCATATTCCTCAAAAGTGCTCACTTCCTCAGCCATGACAACTTGTTTACAGTCATGTCCACACGGTTGCCACTATGTTTGTGAACGAAGGTATAATGCGTCTATGTTTAGGCGGTGACGTAACTGGATTATAGCGTCAGGGTATTTGACAGAATATAGTTTTCGTGAATTACTTTAATAGTTTGGAAACAAAATGTATCCAATCATTACAGAATCCTTGTATTTTTATTCATAATCAGACAGCTGCATCATGCACTTTACATAGATCTGTTCTGTTCTGTAATATAGATGTGTTATTGTTTTTATGGTTTTATTTTAGTGTTTGCCTAGAGAAATACCCAGTATGATTACCATCTATATTGTATCATTTAGTTTGTTTATTTACCTTTTCCTTCTTTCCAACTCACACCTTTATTGGCGGGGAAAACAAAATAATAAAGACACGTATGGCACTAATGATTTGAGAACGGGTTCCCGCGCCCTGGGGGGAACGGGTGCGGAGCTTGCCCCTTTTTGGATTACCCTAGTCATGTCAATCCCCTTAAATGGAGATTAAAGATGCGTGGTGCCGCCTTGCACACGCCTTGCGTACTGTGCGAAATACGCACTTGCTTTTACTGAGCAAGGGGACGCACCGTCCTACGCAGCTAGCTAAGTCAAGTAAGTCAAGTTTTACAGCGGTTATATGCAGCTTGCACAAATTACTATCCAGGATATATATATACATTACAAGCAGTGCCAACATCTCGCTGACACATGTTAATCTTTGATAAGGTTGGCTTCAGTGTTTTAAACCCAGTGGCATAATAATAATTAATATTATACTCGATTTATATAGCGCCTAATATGATCGATAATCATCTCTAAGCGCTTTACAATGATAATATTACCCCCGGTCATAGGATACAATGCAAAATAGCACACATTGTGTGCACCATCTCCACTCCCTGGTGAGCATAGTTACGGGGGAGGGGGGCAATTATTCCGCGCCCCCCTCCCAAAACAGTCTGTCCTCGCTCCACTACTGTACACTATATTATCGCCTCTCCTCTTCACGTCCACAACACCAAGTGCATTGTTGTCCAGAATGCATACGTATACTATCTTCATATCTTCATTAGATCAGACAAGCTACCCAGCTAGCCACCTGACGTCGTGCCGATGTCATAAGTTGTTGGCCGGATGTCGGCTTATCGCGGTTGGCTCGAGGTTAAAATGTCCGCCAGCCCAACATCGTCACCACGTCATTTTTGTGATATATTGGCATAACGTCAATTTCCGACAATGGCCCAACATCATCTCATGACATTGGAAAAACATAACATTATGATGTCGGCTCGAGGTTAAAATATCCGCTAGCCCAACATTGTCACGACATCATTCTGTGATGTTGGCCCAACGTCAATTTCCGCCAATGGCCCAATACAAATCGATTAGACATGAATATGACATCTCAATGATGTCGCCATAGCGATACCCTGCCGATGTCAGCCTCTGGCAGCTATAAAACAAGTCGGCAAATGGTCATAAAATTGATGTTGCGCCAATGTCAATAGTCCGATATGAATATGACATCTCATAAATGACGACTAATTATGTATGCATGGTGTACGTATCACGAACTCGTGTGGGAGGGATTCAAAGTTTGACAAAAAGTTGACATTTGTCTGTTAATCAGGCACTTTTACCAATACCTATATACTCACTTTCCCCTAATTCTTAGGAAGCACAACGGAATAACCCTGTTAGCCACCCGACATTGTGACAACGTTGGGCCGATGTAAAATTCGTTGTAAGAGGACGTTGGGTCTACATTAAACATGCGACGTAAAAATGTCCGCCAGCCCAACATCAGCGCGGCGGTTTTTTTTTTAATGCTGACCCAACGTCATTTTGCGATTTCGGCCCAACATCAATTATTGACAATGGCCCAATGTCAGTTCTAACGTATGCCCAACGTCGATTCCTGACGTTGAGAGAACATCAAGTTCTGACGTTGGCCCGACGTTTAAATGTCTGCCAGCCCAACATCGTAACCACGTCATTTTGTGATATTGGCCTAACGTCAATTTCTGACAATGGCCCAACATCAACTCATGACATTGGCCCAACATAACATTATGATGTCGGCTCGAGGTTAAAATGTCCGCTAGCCAAACAATGTCACAACATCATTCTGTGATGTTAAGCCAATGTCAATTTCCGACAATGGCCCAACACCGAATCCTGACATAGGAGAGATATTTACAATTCTGATTTGGGCTCGACGTTAAAATGTCCGCCAGCCCAACATTGGCCCAATGTCATTTTGTGATGTTGGCTTACCATTAATTGTTGGCACTGGCCCAATGTCAGTTACCCAACAAAGGGCCAACATCAAATTCTGACGTTGGCCCGACATTAAAATGTCCGCCACCCCGACATTAACCCAATGTTATTAATTTAACCTCAATATGACATTTCAATTATGACGTCACACCGATATCCTGCTGATGTCAGAATTAACAGCAATAAAACAAGTCGGCAAATGGTCATCGAATCAATGTTGCACCAATGTCAATACTCCAACATGAATATGACATGTCAAATATGCCGTCGGGCTAATATCGCGCGAATATCGGAACTGGTAGCAATACAGAAGGTAGGAAACAGGTTGTAAAATTTATGTCGGGCCAATGTCATTACTCCGATATAAATATGAGACCCCAAATATGATGTCGGTCCGATATTGTGCCGATGTTAGAACTTGTTAGCAATTTAAGAGTTCTGTAAATGGTGTTTAGTTTGATGTCAACCCGATGTAATTTATTAGACATCTGTACTATGACGGCAAACATATATTCCGTCGAAGACAGAACCTACAGCAACGGAACAAGTCGGCAAATGGTAAAATTAATGTCCTGTCATTAATCCGTCATAAATATGACAAATGGTCATAAAATTGATGTTGCGCCGATGTCAATAGTCCTACATGAATATGACATCTCATAAATGACGTCGGGCTAATTTCGCGCCGATGTTGGAACTGGTAGCAATTAGAGAGGTCGGTAAATGGTTGTGAAATTGATGTCGGGTTATTAAGGAGACAAAAATATGAAATATCAATTCTGACGTCGAACCGAAATCCTGCCGATGTCAGAATGGGCAACAATGAATCAACTCGGCTTATAGTCATTAAGTTGATGTTGAGCCGATGTCAATAATCCGACATGAATATGACATGTGCAATGTGACGTCGTGCTAATATCGCGCCGATGTCGGAAATGATGGCAATTTACGAGGTCGGTAAAATGGTAGTAAAATGTCGGTCCAATGTTATTAATTAGACATCAATGTGACCTCTTTAATATGATGTCAAGCCGATGTAAGAACTTGCAGCAATGACACAACTCGGCAAATGTTCATTAAATTGATGTTGTGGCGACGTCAGTTATTAGACATGAATATGACATCTCAATGATGACGCCATAGCGATATCATGCCGATGTCAGAACTGGCAGCATGTAACAAGCCGGCAAAATGGTCGCCAGTTCCGACATCGGTACAACATTGACCCAACGTCATATTTGAGCTGTCATATTTATGTATATTTAATAACATAATCCCAACATCAATTTTACAATCTTTGACCAATCTCTTAATTTGCTACCAGTTCCAACATTGGCGCGATATTAGCCCGACGTCATATTTGAGATCTCTTATTCATGTCGGATTAATGACATGGGCACGACATTAATTTAATGACCATTTGCCGACTTGTTCCATTAATAACGGTTTTGACATCGACAGGATAACGGTTTGACGTCATATTTCAGATGTCTAATTAATTACATCGGCCCGACATCAAATTAACAACCATTTATTATAACGACCTCTTAATTTGCTAGAGCTCTATCATCGGCACACTGTCGAACCGACGCCATATTTTAGATGTCATATTTATGACGGATTAATGGCAGGACATTAATTTTACCATTTGCCGACTTGTTCCGTTGCTGAAGGTTCTGTCTTCGACGGAATATATGTTTGCCGTCATAGTATAGATGTCTAATAAATTACATCGGGCTGACATCAAACTAAACACCATTTACAGAACTATTAAATTGCTAACAAGTTCTAACATCGGCACAATATCGGACCGACATCAAATCTGGGGTCTCATATATTCATGTCGCAGCATTGACATGGGCGCAACATCGATTTGATGACCATTTGCCTACTTGTTTTATTGCTGCCAATTCTGACATCGGCAAGAAATCGGTGTGACGATATAATTGTCCGACATCAATTTCACAACCATGTACCGACCTCTTAAATTGCTACCAGATCCAACATCATCACAATATCGGACTGACGTCTTAATAGAGATGTCATATTTATGTAGGAGTAATGACATCCGCCCGACATCTATTTAACAACCTTTCACCGACCTTTAAAATTGCTATAAATTCCGACATCTGTGCGGTATAGGCCCAAAGTTGTTTTGAGTTGTCATATTTATGTTTCATTAATAACATTGGCCCAACATAAATTTCACAACGTTTTACCGACCTCTTAAATTACTACCAGTTCCAACATCGGGGCGATAGAAGGCCGATTTTATATTTGAGATGTCATATTCATGTCGAATTATTGACATCGGCACAACATCCATTTAATGACTATTTAATGATTAGTTACATTGGTGCCATGTATGACATCGGCAGGATATCGCTTTGGCGTCATAATTGAGATGTCATATGGATGTCCAATAAAAAACATTGGTCCGACATCAATGTTACAACCATTTACCGACCTCTTTAATTGCTACCAGTTCCAACATCGGCGCGAAATTATCCCGACGTCATATTGGAGATGACATATTCATGTCAGAATATTGACATCGGCTGAACATCGATTTCATGACTATTTGCCGACTTGTGTCATTGCTGCCAATTCTGACATCGGCGCGATATCGGCTTGACGTCATATTTGTGATGTCATATTGATGTCCAATTAATAACATCCGTCCGACACCTCTTAAAATGATATATTCCGACTTCGGTACAACATTGGCCCAACGTCATATTCATGTTGGTTTATTGACATCGGCCCAACATTAATATTACAACACTCTATCGAGCTCTTAAATTGGTATCAGTTTCGGCATTGGTGCGATTTTAGCGCGACGTTTTATTTGAGACGCATTTTTTCGTCAGCTTAATGACATCGGCACGACAATCAACTACAACCATTTTCCGACTTATTTAATTTCCAAAACCTCAAACTTAAATTCGATGTTGGCGAAATGTTGGCGCGACGTCTGTTTGCCGACCACGATCTTGCCGACGACCTGCCGACACCGATGTCAGTTAGCTAGCTGGGTACTATAATATTTGTGTTAACTTGCTTTGAGAATTTTTAATGAATTGAATTTCGTTTAATCGATTACAAACATTAGTAATTCAAAAGTAAAGAAAAAAAAGTATTGCTATCGGGCAATTCATGATCGATTATAAGCGATCGTAAGTGAAATGAAAATTTTCGATTTTTGGAATCACTTATATTAAAAAGTATACTTTTGTCATGTCCTTGCTGCTGTATATAATTTATAAAGATATATAAGAATATAAATAACACATGTAAATAGTGGTATGAATATGATTTGAAGGTGGATTATTTCAGATTCAACGCTCTGAAATTACTAACCATTACAAAACATACATGCTAAGAAGAGGTGTATATATATTATACCGATTGCGACCTGTGTTTGTAGGACGATAGGATGATAGGTTAGGATTAGGCAATATGTGTAGGAATAGGATATGAATAGAATCATGATTTTATGAATGTGTGTAAAGGTTAAACAAAGTACATGGAGCAAATGTGGAATCTATGCATGTCTTCACATTTCTTTTTACGTTTTTGATGTTGGTCCTACGTTGGCCATTTGACATTGGGCCATTGTCAAATTGTGATCTTGGTCCAGCATCAGAAAATGACGTTGGGCCAATGTTGGGTTAGTGGACATTCAAACGTCGGGCGAACGTCAAGATTTGATGTTGGGCAAACGTCAAGATTTGATGTTGGGCCAACAATAAAAAATAACGTTGGGCTAATGTCGGGCTGGCAGACATTTTAATGTAGGGCCAACGTCAGAATTTGATGTTGGACCAACTTCAGGATTTGATATTGGGCCATTGGCGGAAATTGACGTTGGGCCAACATCACAGAATGATGTCGTGACAATGTTGGGCAAGCGGACATTTTAACCTCGAGCCGACATCATAATGTTATGTTGGTCCAATGTCATGAGTTGATGTTGGGCCATTGTCGGAAATTGACGTTATGCCAATATCACAAAATGACATAGTGACGATGTTGGGTTGGCGGACATTTTAACGTCGAGCCCACATCAGAATTTGATATCTGTCCTATGTCTGGATTCGGTGTTGGGCCATTGTCGGAAATTGACGTTGGCTCAACATCACAAAATGATGTCGTGACAATGTTGGGCTAGTGGACATTTTAACCGCGAGCCGACATCATAATGTTATGTTGATCCAATGTCATGAGTTGATGTTGGGCCCTTGTCGAAAATTGACGTTATGCCAATATCACAAAATGACGTAGTGACGATGTTGGTCTGGCGGACATTTTAACGTCGAGCCCACATCAGAATTTGATATCTGTCCTATGTCATGATTCGGTGTTGGGCCATTGTCGGAAATTGACATTTGCCCGACATCACAAAATGATGTTGGGACAATGTTGGGCTGGCGGACATTTTAACGTCGGGCCGACGTCAAAACTTGATGTTCTCTCAACTTCAGGAATCGATGTTGGGCCTACGTTAGAACGGATATTGGGCCATTGTCAATAATTGATGTTGGGCCGAAATCGCTAAATGACGTTGGGCCAGCATTAAAAAAAGACACCGAGCTGATGTTGGGCTGGCGGACATTTTAACGTCTCGGTGACGTCGCATGTCGCATGTTGGCCCAACGTCCCCTTACAACGAAAATGACATCGGCCCAACTTTGGCACGACGTCAGGTGGCTAGCTGGGTAGTGACGACGTGACAAGTGACCGCAACCTCTGAATTTTGGTTTCAGTTTTTGTTTATCATCAGTATTTGTCTAGTTTTTCCGTCTTTCTTTCACCACATGATCCTCATATCACTGCGTCCTCAATACACGTTTGAAGGGTATTCATATTGCAGTGGGCACAAACCAACATGCGAGGGAAAACGTCGTTAAAGGTATTTTTGTATTATTTTAAAATAAAACACCAACGTGAAACGAGGGGTGACTCGATCAAGTAGCGTTGTACGAAATCCGTGGTTCTTCCAAGGTTCCCCCATAATACTTTCACATCTTATTTAGATCGTGTCAGTCATTAAAGTGATCCAATGACTTTGTCATATAAACTAAAATCACTTGAAGATGCCATACTTCTCTTCGTAAACTGTTATCTGGCTTATGGTATAGCAGAAGAAATAATTGGGTTATGTAATTTTTAAAATGTCTTCGTAATTATGAAGATATAACACGTCCCAACTGATGCGTATATTTATATACACCATTGCATTTCGTGAACCTGATGGGTGTATTAATATTTTCCTATTATATAATATGAAAAGATACATTTAGTATATATGATCAGGTTAATTAATGGGAAACATAATAATTGTCCAGTTTTGTTTAGGCCAAAACATACAATCTTATTTTATCCTGCATTTTATTAAGGACGGCGAGTAGACAAAGGGGGGGGGGGGGGGGGGGGGGGACAACAATGCCCACATAGTCAGTCGTTATGTAGAACAAGAACCATTATTATACAGCCATGGTCAAATCCAGACGAGGGAAAATGGAGAAACAATGAGGATGTTGTTGTTTAATTCAGGGGTGATCTGGGTCAAACGAAAAACATGAATTGTTTGTTTGTTTGTTTCATTTTGTTTAAACACGGTAAAAAGCCCTCGATCAGCCAAATAGGCTGTTTTTCAGAGAGGTCGTGATAGTACAAAGTAATACAAATATGGTAAACAAATACAATAATACGAAAACTATATAATCAAAACTACAACTACACTAAAACAATCAACTATAAAAGAGCTTGTGTAATTTGTATACCCCTTTTTCAGCACTGGACGAGTGGCGAGACAAGGGGGTCGAGGGAGTGGGTTGACTCCCTAAAAGGCTTTATAATATAGATAATATAGATCGTGGCGATTTTTGATCAAAATCGTGAAAGTGTGACAGGACCTTGAGCTACAAGTAAACCGATGCGATTGATTATCCATCGTTCTTACGTGTCGGAAATGCGAGCTGAATTGCGATGGATTTGTCTAAAATGATTGAAAATGGGAATGTTTGATGCTACATGTATACTAATCGATCTCAATTTATTCCGCTTTTTGACAGGAATTATTCCCCAGACTGCATAGCATAATTCGATCACGCCCGTTGTCATTTGTATGATTGTAATCGTTAACTAGAATACCCGTTTATTATTGTTATGAAGTAGATATTCCAATGTAGCTCTTTGTTTTTTAAAAGCATATTATGAACATCAATCTATACACCAAACTAAACAAGCACCAATTAACGAAGAGGGTCCAACAACCACATGTATCGACCCACAACGTTTTTATTGGGAACCAAAACATAATATGAGTATTGACATTAACCGTGTTTCTAGGTCATAGGAATAATGACGAATTTGAAAACCATAACGGCAACAGCATTGTCGTGTGTTAGTCTCTAATGGAAAACAAATTAAAGTTTCTTAAAATGTCGTTGTCATTTGAAAAGTCAGCAATTTAGATACTATGCTCCCATTCGGTCAAACATATTTTTTGAAAATGTCAGAACTGTTCAACGTTTGATCCTTCTCTTGCCTTTGGACACATCTGTTGGCGCCTATCTCAATTTCAATAGCCCTCCGGCCATATAGTGTCTATCCACAACAAATGGTTTAAGATACGAACGAGATCTAACCCTCTTTACTGGTAGCATGAATTTCATTCTGTAATGCTGGGTGCATAACTAAAACAATAGGCACCATTTACAACATATTGTATCACTTTGCTGATCATGTATAATGAGTTTGATCTGTTTATCTGTTATTAAAGGGTACCACCACCTAGTTAAGGCTAGGGCAGTTTATTCAAACGCAACCCAGAGCCTGCTGAAAACCATCCGACTCAGTGGCTAGTTCCACTTGTTCAATAGCCTACCGATAGGCGTCGGGCTTGTTGGCAAGTACTAATCGCGTTATGGAGACGGACAACCGGCGAGTCCGAACAACCGGCGAGCCCGGACCCGAGCGCGAAGCGCGAGCTTTATAGGGTTCGGGCATCCCGGTTGTTCCGTCCACATTTCGCGATTAGTACTTGCTAGAAAGCCCGACGCATATCGGATAGGCTACTTGTTCAATGAAGCGGTCAGATTCCACCCCCAAATGTCGTGTGTCGGATTCAATCAAAGCCAGGCTGAACACCTGTTAGAACTTTGCTGCGCATCGCAAGTAATGGAGCGTGGTATAATCATGTCATTGTGGGTCACATAGACTTTGGGGTCAGACATCTGCGGCTCTCACTGTCGAAGCAGGAAACGGTGTCGTCAGCAATAACCTAGATATTGATGCAAAACACGAGGCCCAATAAAACCAATGACGTTGTCCGGAGAAACCCTAATAAAAGCCTAGGGCGCAATGTTTCCCAAGAAAGTCGGTACGGAATGGTTTGTGTCGAAGAAAAATACGGGGTTATGTGTTACTTTATTGATTTGACTCTATAAAAAAAGCGAGCAAAAGTGGGAGGAATAATTCATACAATGCGGCAATAATTCCCTCGCCCCATCTTTTAACTACACCGATGGATATATCAGGTCACGAAAATGGAACAAAATCTAGGCCACGACGTCTTGTCAACTCGTTTTGTCAACGCGTGTTGCTTTCTTAAAAAAGTGCAAGACTATAAATCTTCTCTATAGTAGGTGTCTGGATCTGCGTGACGTGGAATTTCTGATTCCTTCTCCGTCGCTCGATATTATGCGAGATTCACATCTAAGACATTCAAAATTAATTTTCTCTCTTTTTGGCTCGTTGGTGGTTGTTGATGTAGTATCTGATGCATATATATATGCGATGTTTTCCTCGTCTTATTATTGCCTTCCAGCAAACGATATAAACTCGTGGAAAACAGTCGCATAGTGGTTCGAAGAGATTACCATCAAAATGAACTTCTTTTCTCTTCGTTTTGTCTCGTTCCGGAGACCTTGACCTTTGCGCGTGATCCGCTCGTCACAAACAACATACAACAGTTTGCCAAGAAAGCTAGTGTCTACACGACTACACGGCAACATTGGCGTTGCCAAATGGAGACAAATGTCCTCTCTGGGGATTCATGTTCTACTTACGGGCCTTGCATGTGATGATAGGATCGCATATTTTAATCTGGAGACTTTTGCGAATCACTAATAATTGCCTCCCCACTCCCTTGATACAGAATTCGGGCTACACCACAGTGCTGTCTGGGTTCGCTTGCCCATTAATTTTAATTTTATGACTGGCTCCTGACCCCCCCCCCCCCCCCCCCCCCCCGATCCGTCCACTATTTTGGTAACCATCGTCTCCCCAGACCACGGCTTAAATCCGTCTAGACCACTGTCCACTCGACCAAAAGAGTTAGGGTGGGAGGAAAAATCCCTTTGTTTCTTCATTCATTTCCCCTTGTTTCATGCCCTCAAAGAAAAAAAGGAATAACAATTGTATGTTTAAGACCGGTTTCTCCCTAATTATGGAATACATAATTGCCCCCCCCCCCCCCCCCCCCTGCACCACCTGCAACGTTTGAAAGGAAGCATCGCCTTGCTACGGTGTCTGGAGTATATTACTCACTTTCTGTGGGAATCCTACTCCCGTCTTACCCCTTTAAGGAAAACAAATGATTTGTTTGAGCTGTGCTGCTTGCCCCCCCCCCCCCCCTCCCTCCCCCTCTCCATCTTGCTGAAACCTGGCTACGCCATCTAAACGCACTGATTGGTGTCTGAGAGTGTTTCCCACGACGCATCCCCCTCCCCCTCATCTGGCCAGACCCTGGTTACGCCAACTGAATGCAATGTCTGGGAGCGGAATCCCTCGCCATGCTTAAGTTTCAGGAGAAACGTTTCCAGCGACGCATTTGATCGCAGACGGATAGAAAAATAATCATCTGTCATATAATAGTTGGTAAAGAAAGTTGAGAGTGGTTTCCTAGACACGTTCGATCGCGGACGTGGTTAAAACAATCATAATCTGTGTTCAGGTGATATATAGGTAGGTGAGAAAGAAAGTGGACCACACGTTGTAGCTGTGATACTGATGGCTGCCCCCTGCCTCTGGCCAAACCCTGGCTTCATTTCCTAACTTCATTGTCTACGAACATGACGAAGGATTCCTCTTCCTCTTTGAATATCAGGAAATGTGATTCCCACGACGTATTCGATCGCAGACGGATTTGAAATTAATGATCTGTCATATAGAAAGGTGAGGACAAAGTTGAGCCTCGATGTTAGTTGTGGTAATGGCTGCCCCCCACCCCAGCTGTGGTAATGACTGCCCCCCCCCCCCCCCCCTCTGACAAAACCACCTACCAGCAATATCTATGAAGGATTTGATCCCCACGACGCATTCGATCGCAGGCGGATAAAACAAAAATCATCCGTCATATATACTGTAGTTAAAAAGGAAAGCTGACTCCCGCTTTTAGCTGTGTGGCTGCCCCCTTCCGCTAACCAAACCCTTGCTACGCCATCTAACTGCAATGTATAATGATTCCTAGCTCTGCTAAAGTTGCAGGAAGGGTGCTTCCCATTCAGCGCTCCATCGTAGACGGTATTACAAATTATGATCTGTCAAAGAGAGGTGAGGAGAAATGATCCCTATTTTAGCTGTGATACTGACTGCCCCCTTCCTCTGGCCAACCCCTGGCTACGCCACCTAACTGTAATATCTAAGAAGGATTCCTCGCCTTCTTTAAAGGTGCAACTGTAAAGTGTCAGATATTTCCCAAAAGTACATTTGAGACTTCAATCCTATACCAAAATCATTGTAAGATATGTCCAAATGATGTGTGAAAGTTGCATTGAAAAAGAACACTGATTTCCTGGTTAAAAAAGTGAAAATTGGCGTCAGCCTTTTACAACGAATCACTGTATAACGTGTATGAGGTTTATGACCGTTCATTAACGCTCTTGAGCTGAATGATTATCAATGATAGATATCGTCATACTAAAGGGGCATTTAAAAAAAATCTAACTCTATTTTATTCTTCTCTTACCACTAAGCCAAACAACACGGTAGACATGGTAGAAATGTGGAAGCTCCAAGTAATTTTCGTGGAGTTAGACACTTTAATACTGGTTTCACTTTAAGTTTCAGGAAATGTGATTCCTACGACGCGTTCGATCGCAGATGGATTCAAAATTAATGATATTTGATCAAATGTTGAGAAGGAATAGCTGTGTGGCTGCCCCCACCTTTGGACAAACCCTGGCTACGCCATCTAAATGCAATGTCTGAGAAGGATGTATCGCCATCTTTTAGGAAGTTTTAGGAAATGTGATTCCCACTACGCATTCGATTGCGGATGGATACAAAATCAATGATATGTGATTACAAAAGAACAATTGAGAAGGAAAATTTACACCCGCTCTCAGCTTGTATCTGCCCCCTCCATCTGATTAAACCCTGGCTACGCCATCTAAATGCAGTCTCTGAGAAGGATTCATCGCCTCATACAAGTGTCAGGATTACTAGGAAGCGTTCAATCGTAGACGGATCATGCAGACATGCATCTATACAAACTTAATTAATTATCATTCTGTCATGTATAGAGGTGAGAAAAAAAAATTGTCCCCTCTTTTAGCTGTGAAAGGAATACAAATATTGTATAACTGTCTTTATACACCCCCTGCCATGCTAACCTGTCACAGGGGGTGTTTCATGAAGATTCTAGACTAAGTTGAACTTAACTCTAAGTTGGATCAAACTTTTTATGGAAAGTCGTTAGTTTCTTTGTACAATTGTCGAAACGGTTTCTTTTATAAGGCATCCATTTTGATTTAAACAAAAAAGAAGTAATATTTCCCCTTATCATAGAGCCTTGATTCTGTTGATATACATTTTTGTTTGAAGTCTCAAATACCTGCATTTGTTTGCCTTTTAATATGTTTTATTCCAAGGCATATATACATGGTTTTCCATAGAGTTAAAGGGATAGTTGAGTTCTGGTAAGGAGAGTACAGTTTTGGTGAAACTGAATTTTAGTAACCAAAACCTGCATCATTACATTACAAACTAATAGTTCTAACTAGAAAGGAACACAAAATTACAAATGACGTAGTAAAGATCATGTTATCATTCAAAAAGAGCCGTTAAAACGTAAGAGGGCGCTCTCTAAACACTCATCGGTTTCAACCATTTTGAATAAAATATTGTGCATGTGATGCTTTGTTGAAATAGTGATTAGATAGAGAAATAACCAACAACTATTTAAATACCTATTTTGTAACTTTTTGAAAAGAGGAAGCATTTTTTTAAAATTTGTAACGGCTGGTTCAAAATTCTCTAATAAACCTGGGGCCCCAGGTTTATTACAAATTGTTATATTTATGGATATTTTAGCCGTCTCTGAACCGATTTTGATCAAACAAAGATGATTTTATTATTTAAATATTATGCTCTTTCAAATTTACACTCAGTTTTTCATTACCTCACAACAACAAAAGTAGTCTAGCGCCCTCTCTACCGAAACTCAACTATCCCTTTAAGTCCAACTTTATAGAATCGTTGTGAAACACCCCCTGGTTATGCCACTACGCTGTACTGCAATTTTTATTATCTGGGATACATACGTGTATAGTCGTGTACGTCGCCTTGCTACGACTTCTGGAAAAGAGATCGCCACAACGCCTTCGTTTTTACTAAATCAATTTTGACACTTCGCTTCCCCTCGTGAGACTGCTTTATACCCCCTTCTTGTCCCATCCCCCATCTACTAGTCAGGTCTTGACGTTGACACTGCTGCACTGCAGTGTATTCTTGTCTCGGATGTATTTCAGGTTCGAATTTCAAATTCATCTTTCCTTTTGTACAAACAAATGATCAATATAGAAAATATTGCAATATCAAACAAAGCATACTACAAAAGACCTGCGATTATACAATATACTGCATGAGCTTGTAGAATGGGGATTCTTTAAACATAAAGGCGACACTTTTACATAACCATTTGTGTCTTCAGGTTTAATCGATACATAGCAGGGGTGTCGATCCTGGGGGGGGGGGGGGGGCAGGGGGGGGCGGTCGCCCCCCCCCCCCCCCCCCAATGAAAATATTGGGGGGCGAACATATCATTTCGCCCCCCCCCCCAATAATTCCGAAAATGAGGAAGAAAACAATCGAGTGATATAATGCCAAAGAGGGGAAAGACACATTTATAGATAATTAATCTTCAAAATAGCCGTTTTTTAGTTTGAAAAGGACTGTAAATCTCTTTTTTTGCCGCGCGCTTCGCGCGCATACAGTTTCTCATATTGCAAGTTTCATTTGGGTTGCGGGAACTCACCTTCTGAAATGTGTTGGGCAGCGTAATTTCTCAAACGCATACCTCAAACGAAGTTTATTAAACCCTCATCTATAGATAGCACACCGTCACAGAAAATAAAATAATCTCGGTACATATGCGCTGAACGCAAATCAAATTGGTATATCATGTCCCCCCACATTTGAAAAAGGAGCAGATTGTCCCCCTCCCTTTGTCATTATGTATGTATGGTTCCATACCTATATACTTCATATTACGTGAAATTTCTTTCTCAGGTGTGCACCAAATCGCACAATTTCACGCCCAAAAATACAAAAGCTCCCTACTGTGGGAGGGGGACACCCCCTCCCACACCCTCCCCCGCTCGGTCGCTTCGCTTCCTCGCAATGTCTCCCCTACACTTTTGAGAAATTGTTGACGCCCTTGCTTAGTTTCATGGGAGCCCAAATGCCCTAGACTATATCGATGGCTCTATAGTATACATGATCACGTGGATCCATCTCATGCAAGGCTCAGTCTTTTCCTCGCTATGCCCTTTAAAAATACGTCATGACTAGGTTCACTATTTTATACAATTGTAACACCCATGCTAGGAGCAAATGTCTGAAATCTAAAAGCTTCCGGGGGCTCCGCCCCCTGGACCCCCATTATTGTCCCCAAATGTGGGTGCCCCCCAAAGTCAGGTCTTCGAGCCATCAAGACACTTTCAATGAGCGCATAATAAAACTTCCGGGCATGCCAATGTGGGGCTTTTAGCTCTCTCAGTGGTCACTCTGGAAAAATTTTCAAATTTCGCCCCCCCAATCTCAAAAACGGATCGACACCCCTGATACATAGTTAGAAAAACGTTATCGCCACGATGCCTGCAACTGTATTTTGATGTTAAGATCCCTATATAATTCTCTCCTGAGAACTTTTGTGTGACGTTCCCTCTTTCCTTCCTATCCCCTACTAGTATGTCTAGCCAGACACACTGGCCGGGCATCGACTCTGAGATACAACATCTCTGACGGATTTATTCTGGCCTCGCTTGCTTCAAGTTTCTGAAGAAGCGATCTTCTTAACACCTTCGCAGCAAATCAACCTGATTTTTGGTGGAGTGAGATATGCAAGTTTGCAAAATATTACGATAACAGTCATGTCGCCCCCTCATCATTCTTAAAGTAAGACCCCCGATACGCCCCTGCACAGCAACATCTCGGAAGGTTCAAAGATTGTTATCCTTGCCTCGGGTTTTCTTTAAAAGAAATATCAACAAGGCCTTCATTGAAAGATCAAGTTGCTTTGCAGTTGGGTACATTAAATAATATCCCCTATCGGCTACCGCCCCCACTCCTTGTCAGACCCAATATCTTGGAAGGTTCAAGGATTACTATCCTTGCTTCAGGTCTCTAGAGAAGTGATATTCACGACGCCTTCGCTGACAAAATCAATTTGATTGGTGGTGAGGTGCATGCGATACAAGAACAAGATAATTGCCCCCCCCCCCCCCTCCCCCCGTTCCCACCCCTGCCATACACGCGCTACCCCCCAGCACCACAATATGATCGGAAGGGTCATAGATTGCTATTCTTGCTTCGTGTTTCTAGAGAGGTTATATCAGGAAGGTCTTCATCGGCAGATCGAAGTAGTGGCGTTACTTTAAACAAGACTAAGAGTGGAAGGGGGAGGGGGGTGGCAATGTTACTGCCCCCTGTGCAAGTTCGCGTTTTCCGTCACTGCCTCTTGTACAAAACGCACAACATCGATTTTATTTTAGGATCGGGATACCCTCTTTTTGGTAACCCTGGCTCCCTTACTGTCCCCCCTTTTAATCTTGACCTTGCCCTCGCCACTTGGTGAAGTGATTTGTGGTCTGGGGGTGAGGTACAATTACCGTTGACTTCGGAAGACGCTCATTCTGTCTCAAGTGAATTGAGACGGAATGCTAAACAGAAATATCTGTATAATTACAGTTAACCTGTTTACTGATGAATTAAACATTCGCGTGTCCTTCAACAGTGTTCATAGGTAAATGAAGAGTTTATTATTTTGCAAAAGGCGATAAATGCCAATTTTAATTTGTTTTTAGTTACAGCCGCTATTTTATGATACAACTTAATGCACTTCACATTATACTCTGTTGTTTAAAGTTTTTTGTTTACATGACACATATAAAGGCATAATTATGAAGATATAATAAAGGGGATCACATATTTTCTTATAATAATATATATTTCATATTTCAAAAGCTTCACTCGCTTTTATGTAAAATTGACCAAAATTTAGATGTTGCTTTTCTTTAATTTAGACTTAGAATAGCAATGATAAAAGAACTGCATATTTCATATTTCACGACTGCTATTTTGTCTACAAGGAAATAAAACGGGGGCGAAGAGTTAAATGGAAAATTATCTCATTATGATTACTTGATTGCAGTTCATATGATGAACAAAATATTTGTTCTAGACAAATCAGCCAATTCTTATCAGCTACTTGTAATGAAAGAAGGCGGCAGGATGATCAAAACAATATTGTGGCGGCGTATTGAGATAAGATCAAAGCACTAGACCGATCGTGCCGATGGCGCTCATTTTTGTTAAATATGAAAAATGAAATCGAAATGCTAAATGGAAACTTATCTCACTTAATCTCAGCATTTTTAATTTCGATCATGCAGTGATGCATTAAATACACTTTTATATAAACAAAACGTTAACCATTCTAAGTTCAGTGAACTGCATGTTATCTATGCCACGAATACTTCCATTTAACATTAACTGAAACGAGTCTAATTACTAAATAGAGAGTTATCTCACCTATTATTTATGACTCACCTGTACTGATGAATTTAACATACACTTCAATAGACTAATCAGACAATTTATCTTAGTTGAATGAACTTTATATCCATGCACATGCGGGGAAGCTTATGTTATCTTACCAGAAACGAGCAATGTGCTGAGTGTAAAAATTACCGAACCTTGTAAATTATTAGAACAGTTTATACATGTACTGATTAATTAAACACACACTTATATAAACAAATCATCCAATTTATCTAAGTTAAAATAATGAACTGCACAATAAATATGATTTGGAGACACTGAAAGGGATCTAGTACCTTTGTTGACATGTGCCGAAAGTGATGAACGGTTGATACAATGTATATTGCTGTTATCTGATATGTCCTCTTAAATTTCAAGTTAAATGGACGTTATATGGCTGAATAATGAGCAAAAATGCAAAGTGATATTCACTAACTCATTGCACTCACTTTGTACACGGTTTTGACGGTGCAGTGGATAATTTAACATCTGAACACTTCAATCGTAAATATCTTTTTAACGAAAGGGAAATTTGAAAAACCGAAATCTGTTTTATTGTTAATACGAATAACACACTGTATGAGTGAACCGCTATAATTCCAATTGGATTTTGAGGATTTGGACAATGTTACTAAGTCTCTTTAATGTTTTTATCCCTCAATGAAACGAGCAATAAACTAAATATAAATCTATCTCACCTTGTGAATTATTCTAAAAAGTCATTAATTTTCCTAATGAATCAAACACACAAATATGTCTATAAAAATCATTAAATACATCAGACAAGTAAACATTTATCCTAAATTAAACGAGATGACGTCGGAAATGGATCTTTATTTCACCTTGAACACTTACAATTGTTCCGTCAATGCTATGATTACAACACGTACAATTTGATATAATTTGGTTTGGTTTATAATTCATGCTCGACATTTACAAGAAAGTAAACAGACAGACAATATAAAACAATACATCGGAAACATAATCTAACAAAATAATCTTGGACTAGTCCATTGCATATTTTTCATCAACGCATGGAATGAAATAAATTATTATTTGTCTATAATAAAATGATAAGGAAGGAAACTGCCGATAAAAAAAAACAATATAACACAACACAACAAGTAATAATGTACTATATTATGGAGGAGTAAATTGAGAAAAACAAACATTTATAGAAGAAGATTAAGCTAAATTGGTCCCGAAAGAATCGGAAAGATATTTCTTTTGTAGACATGAACTACACATTCACTATACGGACTGATTATGATAATGATCATTAAACGCAACAAAGTTTAAAATAGGAAATTCTCTCACTATGACGAACTAAAACCATATACAAACAAAGCATAGTATAATATATTAAAATGATCACTGATCACTATTATATGGAATAGACACGCTAAGTTGGTCCCTGCGGGAATCGAGCCGAAGTACTAAATATAATTATTTACAGACAAAACCTACAATCTCCCTAAGGTACAAATTAAATACTCACTAACTTTGGACTGAATACGTTAAAGGGATAGTTGAGTTCTGGTAAGGAGAGTATACAGTTTTGGTGAAACTGAATTTTAGTAACCAAAACCTGCATCATTACATTACAAACTAATAGTTATAACTAGAAAGGAACACAAAATTACAAATGACGTAGTAAAGATCATGTTATCATTCAAAAAGAGCCGTTAAAACGTAAGAGGGCGCTCTCTAAACACTCCTCGGTTTCAACCATTTTGAATAAAATATTGTGCATGTGATGTTTTGTTGAAATAGTGATTAGATAGAGAAATAACCAACAACTATTTAAATACCTATTTTGTAACTTTTTGAAAAGAGGAAGCATTTTTTTGAATTTTTAACGGCTGGTTCAAAATTCTCTAATAAACCTGGGGCCCCAGCTTTATTACAAATTGTTATATTTATGGATATTTCAGCCGTCTCTGAACCGATTTTGATCAAACAAAGATGATTTTATCATTTAAATATTATGCTCTTTCAAATTTTACACTCAGTTTTTCATTACCTCACAACAACAAAAAGTAGTCTAGCGCCCTCTCTACCAAAACTCAACTATCCCTTTAAGTGGCAAAAAACAAATAATTTCTCTCACCATCGCTATTTCATTATTTCATTACCTTTAATGATGATCTAAACAAAATAGAATCCATCCAATTTATCTAAATAACATAGATGAACTGCACATTACATGCACTCATAATAATGGTAATTTTAGTCCTAAATGAAACGATACAAATTTCTAAATCAACAAAATATCTCACCTTTTGGGTGTATAATTGTGGTTTTAAGTTATGAAAAACGCACTTTTCTAGACACATTAACGGCACACCATTACTTTATGGACTAGATGCACTAATTTTGTCAAAAACATAACAAGAGGAAATGTTATCAGAACATAATGGCCCGGATTCACAAAGGAGGTTTGTACAAACCATGGTTTAAACCATGGTCTACGGATCTATGGATCTATGGATCTATAGAGTGCTACTCGTAGACAAGTAAAATTTAGTTATAATTTCTAATGATATGACTGTTAGTGCTTGCTAACCAGCAAATTTCACCATCTGAGAAGACCAACATTTATTTGGCGCAATTTGTAAATGTGTACCATCAACATTGTTAACAAGTAATTACAGAGTTTACATTCTTTCTCCATCAGTTTACAAATGGCACTCCATAGATGTAGACCATGGTTTAAACCATGGTTTGTACAAACCTCCTTTGTGAATCCGGGCCTATACTAGGGCTGTACATAATCTACACCATGCATATTGGAACTACACAATCATTATAATGATTACAACGTTAACATAGATTGTCCTTTTTTCTTTCTCTGTCATTGAACTTAGTATATTGTATTTGTAATCAGGGATCGAGTCGACACCTGAGACGGCATTCTGCCTTCAATATCAAAGAATTCAAAACACAAAATAACGATGAGAAAAGGAAACATCAGCTCGAAAAGGTTGCGAGAGCGGATGGATTTCAAGCCGCTGGCGAAACGTGTAGGCCGGAGAAGATTACTACGCGATTGTCTTACAAGTATACGTAAATTGGTCCGTCTTTGGATGTTTGGTGCGGCTAGAAGTCATCTGAGTATTATCGCTCTCCGCAAACCAATATTTGCATATATATAGTTGCAAACACGACAACAGA